>NLAL01000064.1:0-86037 GCA_002374735.1 Metschnikowia sp. 13-106.1
AAACTCTTTCGAGCCAAGCCTGTATATATCTGTTTGATCGTTCGGAGGTCCTGTATCGAGATTAGGTAAATCTCAAGTCTAACAAGAACATAAATGGGCGTGTGGTCTAGTGGTATGATTCTCGCTTTGGGTTTACGCTTTGTGCTAACAAATTTGCGAGAGGCCCTGGGTTCAATTCCCAGTATGCCCCTTTTTTTCTTCTAGCCTAAACAAATTTCGGGTTCGAATTTATCATTTATTATAAGACTTGACAACATTATATTCCAAGGAGCGAAATTTGGTGAAGCAAGATGCAATCACCCCCTCTCTCTGGGTCTAAACCGTACACATAGTAGAAACCTTCAGAAGTCACCACACTAATGCGTATAAGATTTGGCGAGTCTGAGCATTGAGAGCCTAAAGACGCCACTGAAGCAAGGGAATTAGCTTGGTCGTCATTTTTAATTAAGCTTCCATAACTTTTCACTCCATCGGCATAGCTCTCAATGACGGCGATAGATTTAACATCTTTACCAATGGTCTGAATCTTTAGGGACGCAAAATGTCTCGTTGGTTCCAAAATGGATGAGAATCTAGACGGCAAATAATCACCCATCTTCTGAGCTGCCTTTCTCCCGAGAGTTTGCGAAGACCTTCGTATAATACGAGCAACCGAAAGTCTGTTCTGATCGATGATTGGCTCAGTCTTCTCTTTCTGATCTTCGCTCCCACTGACATTTGACGTGACACTATTGAAAGAATTAAAAGAGCCCTGAGATAGTTTTCTTTGCTTTCCGAGATTATCCACATTATGTCCAAGATCATCATGCTCATCATCATCACTATCGCCATCTCTATCCGCATCGCTATCATCCCCGTCGTCCTCTATGACACCATCCTCTTCATCATCGTCTTCCTCGTCATCCATATCCAAATTATCCAGATGCTCACGTGTGTGCTCCTCGCTTTCCTCTCTGATAGTCAGATACCCCGACGACACTGTTTTTTTCTTGGAAGACTCTCGTTTCTGCTTCTGCTTGTTTGCTAATAATTCATCCTCCCCTAGCCTGAAGATGTGAATCGTTTCGCTAGAGCTTGTTGCGAGCACGTAGAGGTTGTCCTCGCTGAAAGAAAGGGAGTAAATTTTCGTAGGATAGGTGCCTCTTCTGAACTGGTATAATTTCAAGCCTGTCTTCACGTTGAAAACCCGAACAATGGTGCCCTTATCTGAAGCAGTCGCCAATAATGATCCATCAGTAGATATACACATTGCGGACAAAGCGGACTTATGAGCTTCAACAACCGCTAATGGTTGCAAAGTGGTGAGATCAAAAATTATGGCATCGCCAACCCTATTAGGAGCGTTGCTAACGGACTGGATATTGTTCAATGCAGAATTGTTACCACCATTTGTATTGATTCCATTGACAAGAAGTGATTCATGGGTGATTGTCCTCGGAGGTGATGGATACGCTAGGAGGCTGTTTCCCGTGCCAATAGTGTTATTCGACAAGGCGCATAAACGATTGAGATTCGGAGATGTCTCAATCGTATGTAGGAGGTTGAGCGTTTTAATATCGTAAATAAAAATCTGCTCCTCAAGCAACACTATCATTCTTTCATGGCCAAGCTTCACCAGAAGTATTGTAGAAGGAAAAATTAGCTCGCAAATAGTAGTAGACCTTTTTGTGTTCATGAGTTTTAGTTTTCGAGGCAGTGACCCTGGCTGATCGCCTAATCCCACCACTGCAACCAAAGAAGTACAATAAAGCATTTCGACAAGCCCAATTGACTCTTTTTGTTTTGAGTGATAACATTCACGAACACCTGGCTTGCAAGAAAAAATTTTGTAACCATTGTCGAGCCCTAATGCTGCACATGAAGCATCCTGATTGAAGGTCAAGCAATTCACATTCATAATGCCGTTAACCAAAGCGACAGAGTCATCTGTGAGATTATTTTGCTCTTGGAGGGACTGGATATGTTTGGACGTGGGGCTCATAAGTTGCGACTTCATAATAACGAAGTAACAAGTTGTCAATCTATCACAGCTCCTGGTTGTTGCGACGCAAGGTTTCACTGTGCGATACCATAAACGACTGCACATTGTGAACCGGTGCACACTTGACTTCTACCACTCTACGTGTGGAGCCAAAGTGGTAAGTGAAGCTAAGGTGTCTCTAAATCCTCAATTCGCTGAGTAATTGTGATTAGCTGGCTTTTTTTGCTGTGCATACAGAGCTTTTTTGCTTCAATGTGAGGTGAATCTTTTCTCTCACCATTACTTAAGTTCATTACTCCCTTGATCTTGACTAGGGTGTGTGTGCGTGCACTTGTATTTCTGGTTGACTTTTCGAACATTAATTTTTGCTCAGTTATAGAACTTTTTTTACTAGTCTGATCACCTGTTCCTCATGACTGAGGACCTGCTGTTCATGACTGGATCTCGCATCCGGGCTTCCTACGAATTAACCATGGGATATTATTCTCCGATCTTTTGTAGTTAGTATCGGCGCAAAGACAATACTAGACAATACTTCCCTTTGGATATTATTTAACAATTCTCTCCATAACGTGCCCGAACACCGCTTTATTTTTGGAAAGAGGTATACCACTGTTAAAGGCACTTGCATTTTTATTCACTAGAATCATTTTTGTGCCATAACCAAATTAATCTACTTAATTTGCAAACATTAAAACTTAGAACTGGAAAATCCTAATAGACATGAGCGCGTGCTTTTATGCTCTATAAAAACTAAGCTAATGAGCGGGTATCTCACTTCATGCAAAATTTTGACAATACGTCATACGATTTTACATTCCATAATGAATGCAAATTAGGAACTCGGATCTGCAAGTTTAGCTATATACAAAAGTAGTCATTTAAAACTCAAATTTTGAGAAATCAATCATGGATTATCTAAATCAGAAATTTGGTGAATATAGATATGGCTGATTCCATAGCTACTTCAGCTCATGTCTAAGTCATTATTCGACCCATGTAACCTTTCCTTTCCATTTTCACAGGGTACAAACTTCACTCACAATTGGACTCAAGTTTTTATGTTTCAAGCTGCAGTCCTCTTGCAACACAAGCTGTTCAATTATCTTCGTCATCAAAGCAAGTCAAGTAAGCTGCGATAGTCTTCTGGTTTTTGTTTCTCTTTTAAAATTTTGAATTTTCTAAGCCGAGTTAATGTTCTCACCTGCAATTTTCAAGTTTCGATCACTCTTGTATAATCTGGCGCTACTAATAAAAAAATTCAAGAATGTAAGATGAAACAGTTTTGTGAAAAGTTTGAGATATATCTACCGCTTAAGTAATACTCTATTCATCATGGCATATATAGCAGAATTGTTACTAAATGTTTTGGGTTAACCAAGAGGAAAATTTATCGAGCATATTTTCGGTGACCCCATGAAATTTACCTTTCTCAAAAAAGCTCTCCGATTTCGAATTCGAGTTCAAATACAAGTCAAGCCACAATTTTGTGATTTGGGGTGGGACATCAGGATCTTCATCGTAGAAAGATGCGAATATCTTGACTACCAGGAAGGGGAACAGTTCAAAAATCTGAATATCTTCTGCACTGACTTTTTCGTGAAGCGCTTCTGGATACCTTTTCTTTTCGCTATCACTCAATCGTAATTCTTCATAAGTTAAGTAGAATAGTTTCTTCTCGAAACTAGAGGTACCTTTCAACCTATTGATGAGCAAGGAAGTCATGTCCGCGCAACCAATATTTGGGTTAATCAAAGAAGTTAAGTTAGGATATCTGTTGGCAAACCTGATCACAACATGCCCTCCCAAAGAATACCCTGAAATTATGTTGTTATAATTTATCTTGACTTCACTTTCTTTCATTTTTGCCGTTAATGAGCTCTCGAAGTCAAGAGAGCATGGAAGATATTGAATTATGAGTTTCAAATCCTCTATAGTTCCATCGATTGAGCTGACCATATCCAATGCATGTGATTCATTGTCAGACAGCCATGTCGCATTTCTCAATTGATCAATTTGCCGCTCACCATGATTTCTGGCATCGAATGAAATGGCGAGTATGGGAGCATCTGACTTCTTCGAAAATTCTTTGATGATTCTATGACCAAATGATTTCGTGTACGTGTAATCGCCCCCTCTATGGTGAACCAAGTACAAGACATTGATCCTGATATCCTCGGTCAAAATCTCATGAGAAACTTTTTTCTTCACATAGTTTTCAACGGACTTCAAGTTATCAACATGTACACGAATACCTGCTATGAACCTTTCGTCCTCAGAAACGGAATTCGGGGATGTCTCTAGTTTCAACATTACTGTCTTTTGTTAAGTCGGCCCACGCATTCACTTTAGAAAGTGGGGCAAAAGGCGCGAGAGACTGTATGTATTCACATGCTTTGGCAGGTGCTTCTGCACGAGGAGAATATAATTGACGCCGAATTTGCTTTAATTTCCATATCATCTAATCCATATGTAGACCTTGTTGAAAGATTAGTGAACGGACATCTTTTCCGTATATAATTTGTCTTGATATGTCCTCTTAAGTTTGAATGGGCAAAATCTGAGGCTCAAAGGCCCCCCCTCCCGTTTTATCGCACGCATGTGAGAGCATCCAGATACATAAAAAGGCGCACAATCCCCAGATTTCGACTGAAACGTGAAGATCTACAATGCCGGCTAAAACTAACAAGAAAAACCATCAAGAGGGTAAATTAAGCGTACCGAAAATATGCGATGTACCCGAAAAGAAGGAAACCTTTCAATCCAAGCCAGACACCCTGGATTCATCACCTTTGAAGTATACTCCACTTGATGAGATACCTAGCATTGTGTCTCGTCTCAGGACTTCTTTTCATAAGAATCGCAAAACACACTCATTACAATTCAGATTGAATCAGTTGCGCAATATATATTTTGCCATTAATGATAACATTGATGAACTCTGTTATGCGTTGCAAAAAGACTTTTATCGGGCGCCATCTGAAACTAAAAATTTGGAATTTGCACCGCTCATGAGTGAGCTAGTTCATACCATTGCTAGTTTGCATAAATGGGCAAAGCCCGAGCCAGTGAAAGACTTACCTTTAAATATGTTGACAAGTCCGGTGTACATCGAGAAGATTCCTTTGGGAACCGTTCTCGTAATAGCACCATTCAACTACCCATTGCTACTCTCAGTCTCCTCGCTTATCGCTGCTATTTCTGCAGGTAATTGTGCAGTGTTGAAGGTTTCAGAACTTACGCCAAACTTTGCGGCTGTGTTAACAAGGCTTCTCACCCAATCCCTTGATCCTGACACTTTCGCTATGGTGAATGGTGCTATACCCGAAACCACAGCCTTGTTGGATCAAAGGTTTGATAAGATTATGTACACCGGCTCTACTGCTGTTGGTACTCTTATCGCAAAGAAAGCTGCTGAAACCCTTACTCCTGTTCTATTGGAGTTAGGTGGTAAATCACCAGCTTTTGTGTTAGAAGATGTCTCTGATAGCGATATTCCCGCCATTGCTAGAAGAATAGTTTGGGGGCGCTACACAAACGCTGGCCAAACTTGTGTCGCTATCGATTACGTGCTTGCTCATGAGAGCGTTCGGCCCAAGTTGGTAAAAGCTATTGTTGAAGTTGTTGAGAACCAGTTCTACGAGCTGTTGGACAAGAGTAACACTAGTTACACGCACATCATTCACCAGCGTGCGTTTGAAAACTTGAAGAAAACGATCGATGCTACGAATGGAACTATTGTCGCTGGTGGCGAGACTGATGAGGAAACCCGCTACATTTCCCCGACAGTAATTGATAACGTTGACTGGGAGGATTCGACTATGCAATTGGAGCTTTTTGGTCCAGTCTTACCTATTTTGACGTACACTTCGTTGGAGAGTGCCGTTCAGGAAGTTATTCAGCGTCATGACACCCCATTGGCTCTGTACATCTTTACTTCTAAGTCCATGAAGCGGACCAAGAACGCCCAGGTTGATCTTATTAGAACGGCAATTAGGTCGGGTGGCCACATAGTGAACGATTCGCTCTTGCATGTCGGTCTTCCAAATGCACCATTCGGTGGTATTGGCCAATCAGGACAAGGTGCCTACCATGGCTACTATTCTTATAGGGCTTTCAGCCACGAGAGGACAGTGATTGAGCAGGCGCTTGCTTCTGAGCTCACGATGAAAGTGAGATATCCTCCCTTGAAAGAGAAGAATGATGATGTGATGCAAGCTGCCATACGCCCATATAATCAAACTGTTTGGTTCGGTCGTACGGGTAACGTTAAAGGTGGTCCTAACTCGATATGGAGTGCGTGGAATACTGTTAGTGGCGTGGGGTCCCTCTTGTACCATTTTGCGAAGTCAATCTCTGGATAGGCTATAGAAGGAATGTGTATCTAGATTTGCTCAATTTTGTTAAATGCTTATATTGTTATCGAATTCAACTATGACTAAGAGAGTGAATTAAGTACCAAAAAGTAGTCATTAATTTAATACTGCATATAAATTGATATGAAAACGAGGTCTTGGTGCACCGTCAAGAAGTCTGCCACGAAGATCATGTCTTTAAAGATCAGCATCAAAAACGCCGGAAAGGTACATGACTTGGAGCTCATTGACAGCTCTACTGGGTTAGATTTGAAGAAATTGATTCAGGATAAAACTCAAATCCCAATTGATCGTCAAAAAATTTTAGTCAAGGGGGGCAAATTGACAGACGATGCAATTATTCTGGAGCTTAAATTGAATTTGAAGACCCCCATTATGGTCTTGGGTACCCCAGACAAAGACTTGCCTTTGCCTGCTGAAAATAAGCAAGTTTTCTTGGAGGATTTGAACGAGAATCAGTTGGTAAAGTTTTCTCAGGACCCTTCGGGCTTAGTCAACCTTGGAAATACTTGTTACTTGAATTCATCTTTACAAGCACTTTACAGTATTAAGGATATTGCGAAAAAAGTGGAAGACTCTCAAGCGGGACTGACACCACTTGTCTCGTCTTTAAAGTCCATCTTTCAAGGAATGACAAAAAAGCAACTGGAGATAGTTCCTAGTCAATTTTTAATGCAGTTTAGAAATCAATACCCGCAATTTGCAGAGCAAGAAATGGGAGTTTACAAGCAACAAGATGCTGAAGAAGCTTTTTCCCAGATAATCAACAGTTTGAATTCTGTATTTCAAATTGATGATTTCATGACGGTGAATTTCAAAGTTAAGACCACCAATCCAATCTCGAATGAGGAAACTATTACTTCTGAAGTTTCACAGAAACTCAATTGTTATATTGACATCAAGACAAACTTCCTCAGAGACGGAATTCTCAACAGCATGAAGGACACAATCGAAAAGTACAGTGAAACTTTACAATCAAATACAGAATATCAAGTGACCAAAACAATCACTAGACTTCCAAAGTATTTGACTGTCCATTTTGTTAGATTTTTCTGGAGGAAGGACACAAAGAAGAAGTCAAAGATCTTGAGAAAAGTACTGTTTCCGTTTGAGCTCGATGTGGCAGAGATGCTTGATGAATCTATCAAACAAGAGAAGACTTCAGTCAGAGACAAGTTGGCTCAAATAGAGAAAGATAACCTCGACTTGGTTAGGGATTTTAAAAAGACCAAAAAAGACCACAGTTTAACCCCACAGGAGCAACAAGAAGAAGACGAAATGAAGATATTGTCTATTAAAACCAAGTTTAGAGATGACTTTGCTGACTCTTTACCAAAAAGTGTTGATTTGGACAAAACTACCGAGAACCCATCATCGGTGTATACATTGACATCTGTTATCACACATCAAGGTATTTCAGCTGATTCGGGCCATTACCAGGCTTTTGTTAAAGATGAAAATGATTTGGACGGCGATGTTTGGTGGAGATACAACGATGACAAAGTTTCTAAAGTCAATCGGGAAAAGATTGAGACTTTGGCCGGTGGAGGCGAAAGCGACTCGGCCTTGATCTTGGTGTACAAGGCGAAGGGTTTGTAAGTCTATTTAGCTCGACAAAATGAAATCAAAATGTACGAGTTAATTCATGGGAGTTAGTTATCCTATTTTGTGTATTCGTTTCTATGTCATACCGCTCCAACTTAGCAAAAATGCTCGATTAGATGGCGTGAACCAACTTCTTGAATTCCTCAACTTCGCTCCAACAATTCAAAACTTTCCCCTTGTTCTCTTTCAAGCAAGTAACTACAGACTGTCTTGCGTTCGAGATATTTTCAGGAACTTCTATCTTCATCAATGCTGCATTATCATGCAAGACTTTGCTCAAGGCTTCCAACTTTTTGTTGGACGCAGCGACTGAAGTTTCGTTGGTGAGTTCTTTCTGGGTAACTGCCTGGACCTTGTTATGGAATTTTTTGATTGTCTCAGCTTCCAATTTCTTCAATTCCTCTGCCACACGTTCTTGGATATATTCTTCGGTGTATTGAGCTCTTGCATAATCAGACTCTTGAGACTTTTTCAAGTGGGACAAGAAGGAAGCGCTGTAGTCTACAGGTGCTGCAGGTGTGAACACTTTGGTCTCAGGTTTTGAGGTTGTGGATCCCATATTCGATTCAATACCACTTCTGTTTTGAGCTGCAAAGGCTCACATTGAATGAGATTATTGGTTGGACACAGAAGTCGTGCGAAACACAAACATTAAAAGGAATTCCGAAATTCAAAGAGCCTTAACATGACTTACAGCTTCGAAAACAGACTATCTGTTCCATTACAGTTTCAGCCAATCATTCGGGTTTGGAGAAAGTATCTGTCAGTACTCAAATCTGTTTTTGCCTGCACTCAAGTCACCTCGCTTGAACGAGCACGACTGGGGAAAAATTCCATAGTGAGAAGTCAAATTTCCAGTAACTAACTTCGAAAACAACCTTCAAGATGGCAGTCCAATATTATCAACCCTCCAACTTTGATAAGTTCAAAATGGGCGCATTAATGGGCGGCTCTGTCGGTGTGTGTGTGGGTGTCTTGTTTGGAGGGTTCACAATCTTGCAACATGGAGCAGGTCCAAATGGTGTGATGAGAACCTTGGGCAACTACATCATGGGATCGGTCGCAACCTTTAGCTTGTTTATGTCTATTGGTTCTGTGATCAGATCAGACACCACTTACTTAGCTAATGAGAGAGCCATGATTTCTGCGCAAAGACAAAAAATCAGGGAGATTTACGGCTTGCAAAATTAACCAAATCAATGGCGTCGCCGGCATTCATTTTTATGATTTGTAAATAGTTATTGTTGTGCCTAAATATATGATTCTTCGAAATCGCATGTCTCAACATGCTTCTTTGAATGCAATATGTGGGTTATTCAATCTTCAGCATATCGTACATGTAGGTCTGTCCGAATTCTGGTACAAGATAGTGATTTGCTTTGTTGTTCGATTTGGCAAGATCAAGCAACTTATTTTTTGGCTCTAAAATGGGCTCTGAACTGAGTTTGAAGGTACCGAAATGGACTCCAAGCATATGGGGTGACTTCAACTGCCCAACAATTTTCAAACATTCTTCGGGAGAGACATGCCGAGGTTTCTGATGCCAAGATGGACAATATTGTCCAATCGGCAATAGGGATAAGTAAACAGGCGCATAGTGCTTGCCGATCGAGTCGAATAATTCTTCCGAGTAACCTGTATCTCCAGCATGATACAAGATCGATTTACCATTTCTTCGTAAAATAAATGAGCCCCATAATGATGTGTTTGCGTCATACACTTTTTGGCCCGACCAGTGCATACCTGGAACGCACACGATTTCGTAATTGTCAGGTAGCTGGCAGTCTGAAGGTGCGGTTAGATGTGAGTTGAGTGATACTTTTTCCCACCAATCTAACTCTATGACATTAGTTATTCCTTCCCTTTCCAAAACCTTTTTAAGCCCTAAGGGTACCACCCAAGTCGGCTTATTTCCCAACTGATTAACTATACCCAACTCCAAATGATCTGGATGGTTATGAGACACTAATATCAAGTTCAAATTGTCTATCGTAGCATATTTGACATTTTCAATTGTCATGGGCGACTTCACCAATCTCTTGGGACCAAATTTTTCGCTGAAGAGGTGATCGCTGAAAATGGGATCAGTCAATATATTTAACCCGCTCAATTGAATGAGTGAACAAGATTGTCCCAACCAAGTGAACAACAACTGGTTCTGTGCTGAAGGTTGCATATCCCTAGCTACTTTCATGGCACTGAAGTCCTTCAATGCTAGGCATTCTTGAAGCAAAATTGAGTTTCTCCTCATGAGCTCATAGTTTGGCTTGAAGGTCTTCAACATATCCTCGACACGAGCAAAATCCCCCTCAGGATTTGGATATAGATCATGCACTTCAATTTTTGTACCGTAAAGACTCTCGAAAGCCTCTAGAATTCTCACATACAAAAATTCAAACGCAGTTTGGGGCCGATACTCATTAAATGGGTTAACAAAAACTCCATTCACTTGAGCAGAGCTAAATCTGCTCCGACCCTCGAGGGGCCGTCTCTCTTGTATAAGATTTTGCGTCTTCACATAAAGATAGGATTCATAACATGTATAAGAAACTAACACGCCAAGACTAACCCTAGCAGTTCGAGAGAGACTCGAGAACATGAGTGCATGACGCGGTTCAGAGATGCGCGGAAGAAATGGCAATCTCAGTTTAGGATTGAAAGTCTGATTTTGAGCAGAATCTCTGTTTAGTTTTACTTGCAAAAAAGCACAAATCTTTAAAAAGAAATTACAAATTCCAGAGGACTCGGTCACGTGAAGTAGAGGTAATTACAGACTTATAAAAAAACACTACCTAGAATTGACGAATAATCAAGAATCAAGTAACAGAGTTCCACAAAAGCGTATACTAAAAATGTATACATATAATTCGGAACTTTATTAGTGTTGCTTCACAACACCAGTGGCACCAGCTTTTTTCAAAATATGCTTTTTGTAATCGTGTATGTTACCTGGGAACTTTGTAACTCTTTGGTCTTCACTAACCCAAATCTCATTGCACACTCTTTCAATCGTAGAAACATCGTGGGAAACCATCAAAATACCCCCCTTAAAGTTGATCAAAGCATCAGCAAGCGCGTCCAAACCTTGCGTATCCAAGTGATTCGAAGGTTCGTCGAGAATGAGGATATGTGGTTGGTTCAAACAAAGAGCAGCAAAAGCAACTCTGGACTTCTGACCACCGGACAACAATTGCATCTTCTGCAAGCCCAAGGTACCCGTGATACCAAAGGACCCTAAATGACGTCTATACTCTTCATCGGACTTCCCGGGATATGCTTTTGCCATCCAAGAGACAGCAGATAGAGTCAAGTCCATTGCGTCCACATGATGTTGGGCGAAGTAGCCAATTCTCAATCTGCCATTCTTGGTGATTGTTCCTTCCAAAGGCGTCAACTGATCCAAAAGAAGCTTAAGCAACGTGGTTTTACCGGTACCGTTACCACCACAGAATGCAATACGAGAGTCCATTTGAACATCCATATCAACATCTCTCAACAATATTTTGTCCTCAGAGTATCCAAAGGTGACATTGTTCATCTGGATAATAGGAGGCGAAATTCCATCTGGATCGGGGAACTTGAAGGTAACCACTTTGTCGTCTTCGGGTGGCTCCAAAATGGGAAGTTTTTCCAATTTCTTGATTCGCGATTGGGCTTCGGAAGACTTGGCGGCATTATATCTAAATTTGTCGATAAACGCTTGTAAATGTTGTCTGTAAGCCATTTGGTTTTCATATTCACGGCGCTGGTTTTTAATTCTTTCCTCTCTAGTGGAGTAGAAAGAGTTGAAGTTGGACCCACGGTAGTAGTCAAGACGTTCAGAATGTTGGTGTATGATATCCGTGGCTACCTCATTAAGGAAATCACGATCGTGCGAAACAACGAGAACCGTTCCCTCGTAGCCCTGTAAGTACTTGGCCAAGTAAGTAATGGATGGAACATCTAACATATTAGAAGGCTCATCCAAAAGAAGAAGATCAGGTTCACAGAACAAAGCACGGGCCAAAGAAAGTCTCATTCTCCAACCACCAGAGAAAGAGTTGGTAGGCATGCTTTGGGATTCCTTTGAGAAACCCAAGCCGTACAAAATGGCAGCAGCTCTGGATTCTGCTTTGTCCGATTCCATTTCGTATAATTTTTCATTGACTTCCGATAAATGCTTGTCCAAGTCTCCTCTTTCGTTGTCCAACTTAAGGACTTCATTAGAACCTTCTTCGAATTCTGAACGCAACTCCTCGATCTCTTCAATTCTTTCGGTGATTTTCTGCTCCTCCTCCAAAAGAGACTTACGCCAAACATCTGCGTCTAAGACTGCCTGCAATGCCAAAGTATCGTCACCTCTGAGCTCTTGCTCCACATGCAAAATAGTGATATGCTTAGGAATGTTCAACTCTCTTCTCGATAATGCTCTCAACAACGTCGACTTACCAATACCGTTTTGTCCGACCAAACCATACCTTCTACCATAAGCTAGCGTCAAGCTTGAGTCACTAAGAATACGCTGTCCTTCGCCGACATACAAGTCAAAATTATCGACTTTAATGTCTTTTGATTTCCCAGCACTAGAGCCGAACTCCAAAGGATTAATTTCCAAATAAAAGGAATCGTAGTCGTCCTTCTTCTTCGTCTTGAGAAGTTGAGATGCCTCGTACTTGACAAACTGGTTGTTTCTCTTCGCAACCTTCTTGGCAATTTTTCTCTCCTGCTTCTCCAATTTCTTCTTGTCAACTCTACTCTCGACTTGTCTTCCTGCGTGTGTGATATCTCTGGAGGCGCCAAGCAACGCGAGAGAAGAGTTAATATCTCTCTTTGAGTTGTTCTTCAACACATTGACATCCAATAGCCTTTTGGATTTGTCACCGGTAATGGCTAGCTTGGCCATATTATCTTTGAGCTTTTCAGATAATTGCTTTTCCACCACTGAAATCAATTCCTGGACCTTCTCTTCTTGTCCTCCAGCATCCACAAGCATGTCTTGTATAAAAGCCAACTGTTGCGAGATGTCGAGTTGCTGGGCTGACACAGAATCCTCCGTATTGCTGGAAACATGCTGTATATAACCAAGAGCGTAGCTTGCAACCACGGGGTCAATAGAAGGAACAGCCTTTCGGACTTGAAGGCTGAAATTCGACATGGTCGGGCTTGAGTAAGTGAGTTCTTTAATATGCACTTTTTTTATTCTCGGAAACGCGATGCACGGGTTTGAGGACCGCCCTTTCCATTTCGCAGCCTACTACTAACCAAGATATATTCTTTTTAGACATCGACAACTAGCTAAATCTTTCATGACACTAATCACAAAACTAAATTCTCATTTGCATCATCGTCATAATTGTAGTTCTCCAAAGGATCATCTCTATAAGGTATGTGATTCCGACCGAATCTAGAGTTGATAGCACCCTTCAATCCTTCCCACGTAGCTCCCAATCGGCTCCAGATAGCAGAATCTTCTTGATTGTCAGCATCCAATATGTCGTCTGTATATGCGTCTTGATCCAATCTGTTTTCGAGATTGCTTTGCAAGAACGAGTCGAAAGTATCATGTGCAGGCAAAGAATGATTATGTAGATTGAAGCTCCGCAAGTTGGCTTGGTGAAGGCTCTGTCGCCGATTCAACTCCATAGACACCATTCTTTTGGCCTCCGCTATGAGCAACTCATTTTGGTTGATTGCGTTCCGCTCCAAGTCTCCCACATTGTTCTCCAATCTAAGAGTATCATCATCGAAGTCGGCCCAATCATAAAAGCCACTGTTAATGCCCAACTTGTTCTTTAAACGATCATAAAAATTAAACGTGGTTAACAAGACTGGCAAGAGTAATAACCGAGGCACCCAATTAT
The DNA here is from genome assembly GCA_002374735.1 of Metschnikowia sp. 13-106.1. NCBI lineage: Eukaryota > Fungi > Ascomycota > Pichiomycetes > Serinales > Metschnikowiaceae > Metschnikowia > Metschnikowia sp. 13-106.1. The sequence goes on from NLAL01000064.1 coordinate 13,803, forward strand.
TCATGAGGTTGAAAAACCCTGTAAGATGAATGGAGTGACCGTACCACTCTTCAAAAGTCGATAAGCGAAGCACAAAGAGTGTGAGGAAGTTGTAGGACAAGGGTATGGTCATCCTGGCAATGTATGAAGCATAGAAGCATGCAGACACAGGGTCAGAGTTTCGAGGCACTAGATGGTACATGTTGAACACCTTAAGTTTAGCCAAGGAGTTAAGGGAACAGAACAACATATACATGAATATCAAGGAGGTACACGAGACCTGCAACAAAGGATGTTGAGAAATAAACGTCTTATGAATAAGAACATGGATCACGGATAAGTCCGTAGAATGGAAATATTCAGACTCAATCACGATGAATGTCATAACAAACAATAGAATTGCAGCAAGTCTTACTAACACTGGTTTCACGTGACATTGTAAATAAAAATCGATTTTGGGAGGTAAAAAGCCCTTCGCGCTCTCCATAATCTGAAGCCGCTCCTCCGCATTATTTGTTGCTTTTGCCTCAATTAGCTTCTGCAATCGTGAAATTTGATCCAAGAGCTTATCATATTCAGCGCTATGTGCCAGGAGTGTATACAAGTTTGTTTGAAAACTAGAAGTCAACTTGTGCATGAAAGTGTCGGTGATTTGCTCCCTAGTGATGGAGACATTCGATTCGGAATACGTATACTGCCGTCTGACTGAATCTGCGATATCTTCCGGGATCTGGGTATAAAGTTTGAGTATCCAGTCTCTGTAGGCGAAGCTAAGCAAATCATCGGGATTGGTGTAATTTTCTTTAAGGATAATTACCTGGAGCACTTCTTCTTTGAAAGAGATTTTGGTGTCCTCAATGGTATCCACAAGTTTTGGGACTTTCAAGTAGTGGTGCCTTATGTCTTGAATCAAATTTCCCTCGAGCCATCTGTTTCTGGGGATGGAGATTAAGCCATGTGCCATGAGCCAAAGGGCAAGCACCAATGAGTAGATGTGGGATATGCCGATAATCATTGACTTTATATTTTGAAATGTTAGACCAGCCTCTAGTATGAGATATATGGCACCAAGCAAAGACACAACAAGTATAATGGCCTGAAATTTTAAGTTGCGTATGAGAGATATTCGAAGACGGCGTAATTTCAGGTAGCTGGCAGCTCGATAAAATTCCTGGAGTACCGGTAATAAGAACCATGTCAAAAGGAAAGTTGACCAGTAGTCAGCTTTCCATAAAAACAAGGTCAATGTCTCAGAAATGGAAATGAGAGGGACCTCGTTGTGAAAATGGGTCACGTAATCAATGGGTAATAGAAAGGTCACCGAAAGTGGGATGAAGATTGCCATTATAAGAGTAATGGAAAAGTATGCCGGATACTTGAATAGATTGATATGGTACTGAAGAAAGATAAGAGACGCTGCAAGAGCAGCCATGTAGCAAAGTATGATGAAAATCATAATGCCTATTTCCAGGGTTGATCAGGTACAACTGTCAATTGAGGTTGCTCGGCCAGTAGTCAGTAGTATATAGGCAAAAACAAGTCACTGACAGTAAAATGGTGAAGAATTATGAAGATATAAGCCTCCTGATCAGCCGGATACAAAGAAAAGCAGTTGGATCGAAGTGCTGTGGGTTGTGTATTGGTGCCGTAGACTCCATCCAGTGGACTTCGCGACCACCCTGCGTGCAGTAGTGTGATAATGCAAATCTACATTTGCTCAAGATGAAGTATAATTGCACTCGTTAGTAACAAGGTCTGTCAAGCACGTGACGTAGCAATTCTTAAAACAATATTTCCCAGGCCACAAATTTGGTCAATCTCAAGCACGCATAATATTACATTGGAGCCTCGCATAGTGTGACGCTATCGTTCGGTGACGGAGCTTTATGCAGCGCGGGTACACTATTACTATATCCCTCACTTCCGATCGGCTTCTCGGCACAACTTAATTCTTTATTAGATAAACTCCAAGGAAAACACACTCTAGAAGAAATGAGCGATGTATCTACAGAAAGTAAACTTTCAGAAATTCAAACAGCCAGCGATCTCAGAAGCTCTGCAAACGGTGGAGAAAACAATGATACGCTAGGTGCTTTAAGCATCGAAAATGCAGAATCAAAGCCAGAAACATCAACCCAAAATCCTGTAGAGCAGACGATCCCAATTTCAGCCAACGATGCCAATTCCATTGAAACAGAAAACAGCACACCTAGAGCTTTAAAAAAGAAGCTGGTAGGTTTTGCCGCAGAGCCCGTGGAAGAGTTATGGGAACATCACAAGAAGGTTGAACACTATCGCCAAGAGAATTCGAAGAGCAATCCTTTCGGAAAAATCCCCACAGAGCTCTCTTACCTACAGAATAGGGGTCAGGGTCCCAAGCCTTTGCCAGCGAGCCAGCCCGTAGCGAAACCCAAGAGAACAATACGGCTAGACGATTTACCAGATCTCCCAAGTCGGGCTGTCAAGGAGATTTCAGTGATCAATAAAAATACCGCATTGAATTTCAATTACCACGAGGTTGTGTTTCCGCTTCGCAGGGACCGAATTCTCGTGGATGTGAAGTATACGTCTCTTTCATCTTTTGACCTTGCCAAGCTCAAAAAGTACACCTACAACATCTCGAATGAAAGGGTCGGCCTTGGATATACTTTTGTTGGGGAAGTGGTAGAATTGGGAAGAAATTACATCAACAGTGATGTGTTTCAAAAAGGTACAAGAGTCTTTGGTGTGACCAATCCTTTGGAGAAGAAAGGGTCTCTTCAGTCGTGTGTTATCATCAACCCTAGTGATATTTTGATCCCGATCTCTGATCAAGATTTCGAAAAGATTGCTTCAATTGACCTCCAGCTTTCTTTGCCTGTTATACTGTCAGAGTCCAAATTTCAAATCGATGATGAGCTGATTCAAAGCGAAGTTCTGAAGGTCGAAAATGGCCCTGTTCAAGATAAGAAGGAATTTAGGAAGGGCCCACTCAAATCAACTTACGGTTTTGAGAGTGAATTATCTACTGAAGCCAAATTTGCAGTTTTTGGATCGGAGTACTGCAGAGCAAAGCAGTCTTTGGAGTTGATGGACTCTGTATTTCGGAAGCAAGAATCCGCCAATATCCTCATCAATGGTGGAGACACGAATCTAGGTTTGAATTTGGCCCAGATTATCGCTTCTAGTGTCTATACGCATTTGGAGAAGTTTAATGTTACGTTGGTAGTTCTAGAGAAGAACTATCAAGTGATGAAAACATTCGTTAAATCACTCAATTCTGGCAGCTTTAGAAATTTTAATGTTGTGGCTTTTGACATGGTGAACGAAGACCTCTATGTTGCCGGCGAAAGGGTGCCTATAAATTACAAAAAAGTGCCCTTCTTTGCTACAGAAGTGTTCGAGAGTATACTCAAGATTATACCAGAGTCCGAAAAAATCACCAAAAAAAATATTGGGGAGGCAAAATTAGATCTTTTCATTGATATAGTTGGAAGCAAGAAAATGTTCCAGAAGTCAGTCAATGTAACAAAAATCGATGAGATTAATTTTCCTTTCAAAGCTCGGCTTGAGGAAAGCGTCAAGCCAAGCTCAATTTTTGGCAAAACGAAAGAGCCCTTATTCATGAAGTTGTTAAAACCCAAGAGTGCCGGGTCAACGTACGTTTCTTACTGCAACTTTTACTTATCAGAGCCATCTTACCAAACGGATAAAATATTTAGCGGAGGCAAAGGATATTTGGATCCGTGGGGCCTGAGCTGGACACAAGGAATAGCTAATCAATTTGTGGGCAAGTATAACTACTACGAGAAAAATGATTTGGAAATTAAGAAGGGTTGGGTAGAAGAGGCTTTGCGGTTGGTTTTGGGAGGAGAGTTGAGGTTTCGCATCAATTACATTGTTGACTGGAGACACAACTTCCGAAAAGACATTGAAGAATTGCAGAAGAAAGACGGGCAGATTGTCTTCAAAGTGGAGTCATACTGAGGAATTTTCAATGCAAGAACCGACCGATTTGGCTGATGTAATTGATCTGATTGATCTGATTGATCTGATTGATCTGATTGATCTGATTGATCTCATTGATCCCATTGATCTGATTGATCCCATTGATCTGATTGATCCCATTGATTTTATTGATCCCATTGATCTCATTGATCTCATTGATCTCGGTGATTTGATTGATGAGATTGATTACTTTTATTTCATTGGTTTCATTATTGCGATATTGATTGATGGTTCTATTTAGTTTCATTACGAAATTTGATAAATTTATCACGAGGCTTGTTTACGAGGTTTCTTTATGAGATTAATTAAGAATTTATTCAAGAATTTGTTCGAGAATGTTAATCAAGAATGTTGATAAAAACGTCTGAATAAAGAATTTTGGTAAAAAAAATTAATTCCTAAATCTAAATCCCGTAATATGAAAAAATTTTGCCCCGGAATTTTGAAGCCGGAAATTCGATTGTGTTGGTCACATGCTATGGTCTCATGATCGTCTGCGATGTCTATGATGGTCCGCGAATCTCTCATACGATCTGCGATGGCCTCACACAATGGTCTCATACGATGGTCCCACTACGTGCCGAGATTATTGTGATACCCGCTTAACAAAGACGTGCATATAACCTGGAACGCAGTTTAGGCAACATTACATATTCTAAGCGGATAATTGCTATGTTTGGAACCTGTGCAAAACTTGCAGGCATCAACGTTTCGCACCGCAATATCAGCATAAAGTAAACAACACAGCATACATGAGAGAAAACGGGTGAGATGGCCCGATGTCACAGGTTGTAATTTGCCCTGCATCATGTGCCATCCAAGCTTCTATCACAAGACGGCTAACATGTCCAAGCGCCATACACCATCAAATGGGCTCAGAAGCTATACTTCCGTTGGGGCATACGTTCGGACAAGTGGCCACCAAGTCCAGAGGCAGACATAGGCTCCAAAATATTTTTCGGGCTTAAGAGTTGGCCATTGTAATAGAGCCCTTTGCGAATGGCACACCTGTGCGTTTTGCGTATTGGGTAATCGGTTTCGGAACTGACCCACAGGCGCCGAGATAATGGGTGCGGTCATTCGCAAGCGAGCTTCCCCTTACTATATTTGTTGTGCGTCGCGCCCCTCGCATTTCCCCGAGGGCCCTGGCCGGTGAGGTATTTCGCTGAGACCACCCCAGAACTGGCCTCACCAAGTATGAGGAATTGGGATCCGAACACAACCCGAAACCATAGTCAAAGTAGACACCAGGGCAAATTTTAATTCAGAATTTCCACAACAATCCCACTTGCTACATTAGCGCTGTAGGATAGAATAGGCACTGCTAATCCAATCGCGGGAGAAATAACAACAGTATTCCTAAAGGGGAAGACTTATTTTTTTTTTTTGTAGCATCACAATAAGAAAGCGTCTTCACGATTCTTGGACCGTGGATTTGTTCCAATTAGCAACAAGTGAATCACTTTTCCCCAAGCTGCTCCTCCTTCTTTATCCTCTACTCTTTGCTGGCGGAAAGTGAGATCGTCTTTGCCATTTCCAGAAAGTCGAGCACGCTGATCCTGAAATTATTGTTTCTCCGATAACAGATTCAATGCACGAGTGAAATCAACATGAGTTCCATGAGTGTCCACCACCTAATCAATAAGTTTCTGAACCAAGAGAAACCCATCCCTTTCCGACACAAGAGTGATCCGCCCGAGCCCAACTACAAAGCCTCCAGTGACGCTGCCTCTTCGCGGGCTTCTTTCGCCTCTCTGCATCTGCTCGACTGCAACTCCTCTGCGCTACGTCATCATTACCAGACCTTTCCTGGCCAGAATTCTTCCGAGGAACACCCCATGACTCCCGAAAAACATCTGTGCCATGATACAGCCGATACAGGGCGTAGTATTTCTGGGCCGGACGCGATGGATATCGTTCCGGAATCGACGCTCGTATCGTTACTTGGGCCCGAAATGAAACACCTTCGATTGACTACCCTAACACTAAAAGCGGCGCTCGAACTCCGAGTTGAGCAGGAACGCACGAAACAGGAGGAGCTTCGCCTAGAGATCGCCTCTAGAAACCTCCAGATCCTCGATCGTGCTTCCAAGAGCGACGTGCCTCCCCACTTGATCCCGACCATGTGTGTGGGGAATGCTCCGCAGAAATCCTCCGTTCCTGGTCCTAATCTTCCTAATAATCCTTCCTCGGGTCACCGAAATCGCTCTTACCTGGGTGGCTCTAATCACGCCTCCGTCCCCAGCTCCAACAGCTCTCTACACGGCTCGCCTTATCTTTCACACCTGAACATTGTCAGAAACTATGAACATCCAGATAATGCCAGTTTGGTGCCGCCGGCAAACTTTCGATATGGCACTGGTTCTGCCCGCTTTAACCAGCCACTGACCAATCAAAGCCTCCGGCGCCCTCGATCCCCTGCAAAAATCGGCGCTGCTGCCGTCGCCAATCTAGCTAGTCCCATTACTGTTTACGTGCCTACACAAAGAACGCTTCCTTCGCACCAGCGACACTTCTCCATGCCTCTGGATGCTTTGCCTTCATCCAGAAACTTGGAGCGCTCGCAGCTGAAGGTAAAGTATCCAAATCCTCCTCAGTTCAACGTATTTAACGGCTCTTCACTGAGTCCTTCCGGTGAAGAGGCTTCAGGAAAAGTGTCTTCAATGCAAGTGAAACCGTCCCCTGCGCAGCCGTTATACAAACAGACGAAGAGCAGCCAGGAGCCGTCGCAAGAATCCATGACTTCGTATCAGCACGTTATACAGTTCCATCATTGGAAACACGAGAATCCCGGCTCAGACAAACCTGAAGACCGCAGAGACAATAATGCTCAGCCAATGTCTAATCCGAGACAAGGGTTCCTGCATAAACGACACAAATCCAACGAAATGTCGGTTGATTTACTGAGCGATCCGGCTATCGCTGAGTTCCGACAAACGCCGCATGCCAAGGTGGAGGACAACGATGGAGACGTTTCCATGACTGCAAGTGATGCTACTGCCCTGGAGAGCCAGGTGGACTCTTACACAGAGGCGAGACGCTTTACGCGAAGCTCTAATAGGGGCAACGTGGACATTTTATCCACTCGTAGTGAATCATGAATCTTGTCTCTATTAGGCGTTGTTGCTATTGTTGAGCATTGATGTACTCTTGATATGAATCCTGTGCCATGACCTCAATCTCCTGGAGATCTAAAACAACCATGTCATCCCCGTTCTGAGTGTCGTCGATTTTCTCGAACGTGATGTCTGTTTTGCTGATAGAATCAAGTTCCTTCTTGAAGTCATGAGCAAACTGCCGGATGGAATTCTCTGTCACTTCATCGCTCAATAGGTACAGACAAAGGTCCTCAAGGTAGATCTTGTCGTACACGTAGTAAATGTCATGAAACCGAAACAATTCCTTCAAGTCAAGCAACAACTTTAACACCATGCGCTTGCCTGCTCGAAGAGCGTAGTATACATCGCTCCAGGCCTTGGCTGAGAGCTCGTAGTGGCGGTGGAACGGGTAGCAAAGCGACCGTCTGTAACCGGTGATTATGGCCGCTCTGAGAATGGATTCGTTGGTTGAATTGGGAATAGCAATTTGCGTGTCCAAAAAGGCAAACTGCGGTAGGATTTTGCCTATAGTCCAAGCACTCTCGATGTTGTGTTCTCCCTCATTCTCCCTAAGGTCAAACTGGTGAGAAAAGAGAAGAGAAAGCATCAACACGTAAATCTGCTGCTTGTATGCATTGTCCACTAAGTAAGATTTCCGGGGTAGTTGCAACATTTTCTGCTGCTCTTCTTTAGAGAAGGACACTGGACAAAGTTGAGTTCTTTCCAGTTTCGGCATCTCCTTCTGTTTCTTGTACCACGAAAGAAACTGTTGCGTGGAGGGCGATTTCCAAGCCATAATTCCCTTGTAGAGTTTGTCATCGTCGGGCGTTGGAAATTTCTCCATGATATAGTCTGCCGCATAGTACTCCGGGTCAAACTTGATGTTTTCTTTAATTAATCGTTCGATAATTTTATCGTTAACGGAGGCATTTTCGGGGTTACCCACCTCATTGATGTCATTTTGATTGGCCATGGAGGCCAGAATTATTTGGTTATATGAATTGTTAAAACCGTACATCGGGATGACTGGCTCTTCGGTGATGTGCTGCTTGATCTCCCAATCATGCTCCATTCCGTCAGCCAAAGCGTTTCTGTCTGCAGCAACGGAATTATTCTCTGCAACAGCTTTTTCTCCTTCTTCAACGGCGAATTTTTTATCTGTGCCAAAGTTTTCCTCAGTAACTCGATTTTCCATGGACGCCTTGACGTCCAATTCCTCAATCAAGGGCGTGGGTTTGATTGCCTCATCCTTTCTGGCTAAGAGCTTGGCTGTGAGGTCCAAATCAGTAAATTCTTGGCCCCGAATTTCCTTAGGAAGCCTGATTTTGACACAGTCATTTTTCAGGTCCAAGTTTGCCTGGGCCCTCTCGTCATCAACCAACAGATGCGAAAATCTTAGTCTTAGATAGTAAGGCGGAAAAGAGAAGATGAATACGTTAGAGTCGACGACCATTTCGAGAGCCGGAGCTGAAAAACGGCCGTGAGAGATTTTGATGGTTATATGAAGAAACTCCTCATCCTGGTCCACGGTGAAATACGGGGTAAGCATTGTGATAAATTGTTTAGGAGAGCGATGCTGAGATGAGCGCGCAATGAGGTGAAGATAAGTCGTGTGGGGAAAAACCTGGTAGGACCCCTCCCATAACCTGGATAGCTGTGAAAATAAGGAAGGGGATATATTCTAAAGGCTTGCAATGGTTTGAGGGAGTTTTTTTCTAAAAAAAAATCTTACTTGTGGATTTTTGGATGCCAGTCGAAGAATTGCAATATGCTCTTTTGATACAAATTTAAAGTAAAATGCAAATGGACTTTGCAGCAAGTGAGAAGACAAGTGTGACTACTCATTAGACTTCTGGTTAAAATTTCGTATGAAAAACCATCCGCAAGCCAGTCGTGAAACTATTAAAATTCAAAGCTTTTTGTAAATCTTGTATAATTGTCCTGTCCTGAAGCGTGAATAAATTGATGTGTTGAATCAATAATCAAATGCTATATCAACTTAAACATGAACATGAAGACATTCAGGAAAGTAACCCGAAAAGATCAGAAATTTTTCAATATTATTCTTGACGCAGAGGAAAAACATAGCCATGAGTACCAAGTCCAGTGTATTATAGCCCAATTACTGTAGTAGGCTTAATAATCTTTTTAAGGTATTTCAGTGGTAAGTAGGATCTGGTCACGTGCGCCATTGGTAATGCGGTAGGCTCTACTTGAATAATCTGCGATGACCGACTCAATCTTTAGCACAATGGACCAAATACACACCAACGGCCAAGGGCCATCAAACACACATGCATCGAATACTCATTCTCTAGAGGAGGAAGTCCAAGAGATACAGAAAAATACAACCCAAGAGGTGCATACTCTGCAAAATCCACAAGAGCTACAGACTCTGGAAAATACACAAGACGCAGGAACAGGCTCCGATACAATTAGACCCAGGCGTAGGTTTGTGGGACGTAAAAAAGTCAATGCAGACAGCTCCAACGCTTTGGTACAGAAGCAAAAACGCCACATCGGCAGGGCTATCAATCAGATTCCGGACGACATACTCAACGACAAAGCCCTTAACGAGGCTATCAAATTGCTACCCTCCAACTACAACTTCGAAGTACACAAGTGCGTGTGGAACATCCGCAAAAACAAAGCGTCACGTGTGGCGCTCCAGATGCCTGAAGGCTTACTCATTTACTCTCTTATAATCTCCGATATCTTGGAAACCTTCTGCGAGGTTGAGACCGTGGTCATGGGGGATGTGTCGTATGGCGCGTGCTGCATCGATGACTTTACTGCCCGGGCGTTAGACTGTGACTTCATCATCCACTATGCACACCTGTGCCTCGTTCCCATCGATATCACCAAGATCAAGGTCCTCTATGTGTTTGTCACAATCAACATCGATGAGACGCATCTCATAAACACCATTAAGAAAAACTTCCACCAGGGTGACCACATCGCCTGCTTCGGCACTATACAGTTCAACCCTACTATCCACAGCATCGCTGGCAAATTAAGTGATGACGAGAAGCCCATTTTTATTATTCCCCCTCAGACAATGCCGCTCTCCAAGGGCGAGCTCTTGGGGTGTACATCAGCACGGTTGAACTCCAACATCTCATCCATGATCTATGTGGGCGACGGCAGGTTCCACCTTGAAAGCGCCATGATCCATAATCCCGAAATACCTGCTTACAGATACGACCCATACTCCAAGAAATTTACGCGAGAGTACTATGACCAGAAACAGATGGTGGAAGTTAGGAAAGATGCCATAAATAGTGCCAGAAATGCCAAGAAAATAGGCCTCATTTTGGGTGCTTTGGGAAGACAAGGAAACCCACAAACGCTCGACCGCTTGGAGGAGTCCTTCAAGGCCAAGAGTGTGGAAGTGGTCAAGATAATCTTGAGTGAGATTTTCCCCCAAAAACTCGCCATGTTTGATGATATCGATGCATTCATCCAGGTGGCATGTCCACGGCTCTCTATAGATTGGGGCTACGCCTTCGAAAAACCGCTTCTTACGCCGTATGAGGCCATGGTGATGTTGGAAAACGACCAGTGGTGTGACAATTATTACCCCATGGATTATTATGAGAAGAACGGGTACGGAAGGGGAAAAGTCCCAACTAGATAGAGCCCTACTCCTCCAAACCCAACAAGGTTGACACCTCGTGTTCAGTCCATGTGAACAAGTCTTCATGGAGATATGCCTGCACGATGGCCGAGAAATGCTTATAGAACCTCAAGAATTTTGCAGACGACGCCAAGATAATTTCGTTGACTATGATGGGATTGTTCAATTTCATCAAAGCCAGCTGCGTATCCATTAGGGCCGTGGGAAGCACATTCTGTACTGTAGTGTTGACTTCAACGATGCCTTCCTTATTAAAAAGCTTGTTTTCCGTTATCGCCTGGAACAACGAGGGATCGAAGATCTCGTCATCGGCGCCATCATCGTCTAGAGGACATATCATGTTTGCGATATTGTAGTAATCAGAGAGTTTGCAGTCGGCCAAAAGTGACTGGAATTGAGAAGTTTTGAGCTCCGTGGTGATATCATTAATCATGTGATTCACCTCGATCATCTTGTCACTGAGTAAGGTGATGGGCATGATTTTCAGAATCATCAAGTCCAAGAAGTTGAGTCTGCACAAGCTGACATCCCTTTTATTGAGCGAACCGGTGATCAGTTTCAAGTGCTCGTTAAAAACTTCGATTGGATCATCAACAACCAATTTTAAAAACCGCTCGTTTTCTTCAGGAGGAAAATCTAGAATGGTGCTGGAAGACATGGAGTCGATCATGGGGATCAAGTCTGAGTAGTAGCTGATTATCCATTCTGGAGGCTGTAGGTCCATGGACAAGTCGAATTTAGCCAGGTTAGAGTTTTTGATGGTGGCAAGTCTATTGATCAAAACAATTACGATTTTCTGCCGGGCCAAATCTAAAGACTCATCCACTGCCTGATGCATATTCCGGGCATTCTTAATTCTGGCAAACATCAACAGATACAACTGGAGATGGTCGAACATTTGGTAAAGAATGGGCAATTTTGTTTCTGACGATATCGTCAGGTCGATCTGCGCCTTGGTAGGCTTTGCCAAAGACCGGAGAATCTTCTCCACAACCTCATCAGTGGTATTAGATAAATCCTTACTGCCTTTCAACAAGCCAGTGATAAACTCGGATTCGTTAACTGTGATAGAGTGTACAAAGGCCAACAAGTCGGTGATAAAGCGAACCGGATCATGGAAGGAGTAGTAAACAGGGCGAGGTCCTGCATCGGACTTTACAGATGTCGGGGGTTTCGAAGAATCGCCAATCACCTGGTTATTGAACTCCTCGAGCAATGCTGACGACCGAGATTCGGCAAAAGCTTCAATGACGCCCTGGAACATCTCCGGTTTATCCTGTACATAGAATAGGCACATATGTAACTTGGCCAACCTGTCCGGGTGGCTCAACGAATAAGTGTTCGATAGGGATTTGTTACAGTATTGTGAAATTTTTCGCTCGGCTCTGTTGATGAGTTCATTATTCTGGGCCAAGATTTTGCGGCCTAATTCCGGGTTATCTAAACCCAAAAGAATCAGACACGACTCACTGATATCTTGGGCTCGCTTGAGAGCAGCAAAAAAGTCCTCGTTAATATCACTGGAATCTAGAAGGAAAAGCTCGTACTCGTTCAACACGAACTTGGCTTTGAAGTTCACAAGAAGCGATTTTTTTAAGTTAACAAGTGTCTTCTCGTTCATGAGCTCCGTGGCTTCTTTCCGGATACCCTCGGTCGTCGAGAGGCTCTGAGACAAATTGTTTTTAGTCGAGCTGATCAAGTTGTCCAATGCATGCACTCTATCACCCAATAATTTTAGTTCCCGTATTGGCTTTGCATATTCTAAAAGCATAGATGAATAGCTTTTGATCAAGTCCTTTTCAATATTTCCTCGGAGATTTTTTCGGGCCATGGATCCCTCCACACCGGAATCCACCAAACTCTCCACATCGGGGATTTTGGCCTCTAGTGTGTAGAAGAGTTCACGCATGGCACCGTCGCTGAGACCGGGATTAAGAGCTCGGCCCAAACGTTTTGACAAGGCTTCGGACCTGAGGTCTTGTGAACCCAAACCCACATCTTCAGACTGTTCTTGAGTACTTCCCAGGCCATGCGCCGAGCCCGAGTCATTCTTTGAAATCAGCAGGAGCGAGAGGGACGCATATTGTTTCGCTACATTCAAATCCTGATCGTTTTCATCGGATGTGTTGGCGAGTTCTTCAGTCTTTAGAAGGTTCTTGATATCCTTAAAGTTAGAAAGCTTGGCGCCCAAACTTTCGATATTCGATTTCAACGGAATAGAGAGCGACGGTTGCGGCGAAGGTAGCGCATCGGTTTCCGAAAAAGTATCGAACGTCACGAAATCCATTGGTTATGGCTTTATGAAGAAGTGGTGACACTGAGCGCGCTCCTAGTAAGTTGGCGCGTGAGGTACGGAGGTGTATGCCACCCTAGGCATGTTGCAACACTTGACACACGGTGTACCTGGAGAATGTGTAATTCAGGAGTTGAGAATAAAGGCAAATAAGTATAGAGGAATGGAAATTTAAGAAAATTTGAGATAACGGTCACTGAGTATTTTTTTTTTAAAGTTTGGAAAGGATTACAAATGCAGAGAATAAAAGAATGTTGAAAACAAGATTGGTTGAGAATAATTGAAGAATGAAAATTAGATGATTGAGGGCCTTGAGACTACTGGATTGAACATATGGAAAATGTCGTATTGAAAATATTAAAAGATAAAAATTAGAAGAAGCTTGAGAAGAAGAAATATCCAGAAGGAATTGTAACTATCTATGTGTTTCAAGCCTTCTGCACAGCTTGGAAGCCTATGTTAACAAACTCGCAATCTTCATCACCTCCTGCGTATTTGCGTTGAGAGCCAGGCCCAGCCCTACATTTTGGCGTTCAGCTAGATATTCACATCCAACAATGACTTTTTTCTCGATCTTTTGATCGAACGTGGTGTCTAGAGGCGACACCGGGGTTTCCAACGACACGGGATCAGGCAAACTAGGGGTTTTGTAAAATGTCATTTGCGATGGAGTCGCGTCGTTGGGAACACTGGTTCTAGATTTCGCCTCTATTTTACTCTGCAGCTGAGGCATTATGGGAGGCAGGATGGGCATCAGCGGGAGCGGCGGCGTGCCGAACTGGACGAGCTGAAGGATATCCGAGTTGAACTCAAGCTCGCCAAAATTAGGATCCAGTGGGGGCAAGCACAAGCCCGGAAAATCTGCCCCAAAAATCGGCACAAGGTGGTACCGAATATAATAGGCAAACCTAGTGGCTAGGATCTTGCATAATGGGTAGGTTATCCACGTGCCCTGAATCTTCAAAAAGCCTCCTCGGACCCGTTTGATGCACAGTTGCAAACTTCGGGGCGTGGACTCCAACAATTTGGCAATATCAGCCTTTGCATTGGGCTTGATGAGAATCCTCATGATGCGCTGCTGCGGGAAGTCACCATGTTCTACACTTGGCTTGTTTTCAGGCGCAAGATTGGAGCATTGCTGTAAAGAATAATCTTCCATGCCATAGATTCCCTCTTGAATAGCGGCACGCCAAAGCCCAGTCAAGTGTACCATTCCTGTGCAATAGTTCCAGATGACCCAATGTTCTCCAATTGGGTACTCAAACACGTAGAGACTGGGGTTTCTGGGGTCTAGCACTGGTGCACTGTACTTTTTCTCCACAATGGTAGGATAAATGGCATTGGCAATGCGTAACGCGGTGTAAGGCAATTCGCCTGTGGAAGCAGGCTTGATGGCGTAATTTACCTTTGCAGCTGAGGAGCTCATACTGCGACTTGGCTTTTTGAGGTGTGCATCCTTGGCAGGTTTTACCACCTTGAGCTTTTTGGACTTCATGCTGTGACTCTTGGGAGAGGCAGCCACAAAGTTATGGAAGTTGTCGGTTCTGCAATTTAGAGGCGACCCAATGCAGAGCCGTGGTTGCGGATATTGTAAGAGCAGCTGAGACATGAAGCTAGCCCGCTTGTCCGCAAGAAAATCTGACCGGCTTCTCTGAAGGTCTGCTCCATTTTTGTCGAGGTAGTTGGTCGTCTCGGGCGGTTGCAAGGACAGAGAATAGGACTTGTGTCGTATACATTCAGCTGGTCTTTGGTGATCATAAGTTGGTGTGAGTTGTGAGCCATGGAGCAGCTGCAACACCTGGCCACCGAGCTTGGGTAACGAAAGAACACGAGTGGGGGCCAATTTGAGATCACCCTGGGAAAAATCGGCTGATGAAGGGGGAATTGATCGAGATACAGAAAAATGTGAGTCTCTGTGTCGTTCAAAGCGGGGATCCTTGATCGCAGGTGCCTCCCACACTTCATAGTTGCCCACCATGGCGTTTTTCGGGTCCTTGAGTTGACAATGCTTAGCAGTGCTTTGGTCTTCCACTTGGTCTTTACATTTGGTGGGCCAAGACGTGAAAGGGGGGAGTGGATTGAGGGGAGGAAGTGTGGTGTAATGAGAGTCTCTGTTGAACGCAAGCCTCGAGGTGTCGGCGGAAGATCGATTGCTCCACATTTCCATTAGCTACTGTGAGGACCCGGATCTAGTAAACGGATCGCATCCGAGTGCGGCTGGCAATAGAGTTATATAAGATTCAATTAAGTTGCATCGGGGATTTTTTTTTTTTTTTTATTTTAGCCAAGTGAAAAACCCAAAAGGCGCTTCTCTCCAACGGTCGCCTGAAGTTCCCTTTCTTTCGGATCAGACCCTTCCTGCACTACGCCCGAGACACCCTAGACTATGTGGCTTAGATTCACCACATCAAGCCATTGTCGCCTTGAAACGGAGTCGGTGGCTCGAGATTCCCTGCTCCCTGCGCTTATAGGTACCCCAAATTCATTGACACCAAGTAGTCCTGCATGGAATGTCCCCAGTACAGACCTCAGCCCGATATTTTGAGGCATGACGGTCTATTCGAGGCGGCAGATTGCGCCTGCTTCTGCCGGCCACTCGACATATGAGACAAGCATTAGGTGGCCGGAAAGCCCCTTGGCATGCTTTCTGTATGTTTCCCCTAGCAGTTATGCCATGCATTATTCATATGGAGATAGAACCAGCGCAGGATACCACGCATAATTGGGTGTAAGCTTAAACCCTTGGCCACCGAAAACGTAGTAGTTAGGGGCGGGTTAAAAGTTGCCTGTTCTCATTTATTTTCTCAAGTGCAGGCAACAGGCCATTGTTTGATCGAGTAGGTGCGCCAGATGAATGCCGCATCAAGCAGAAGAAATGTACTGGCGCGAGTTGAAGGTGCTTGCAGATCAGCCGTTCGGTACAACGGTCCGAATCTTCGGAAACCGCGCCAAAGAGTGACCCTAGGAGTAGACACTGTTACGGCGGGGTATGCTACAGCTCATGTGGCTTCGTGCTTAGAAAAAAGCTCTCGTGCATGACCCGCATAGTTCGGAGGAGCATTGATGTTTCAGGGTCCTTCTTGGATGCAGCACAGCTCACATTCTTAAGGGCTACTTATCCCTGTACTCCTAATGTTTTTTCGGCGTGGCACGAAAAATAGTGGTGGAGCCGCAAAAAATGATTAGCGTGGTCCTGGGGGAGTCACGTTTTCCCTTAAGAAAAAAAGCACTCCGGTTCTAATTCAAACAATGGGTTTTAGTTCCAGAGTAAAATAAGCGCCCACTCGAGAAGCTTGATTCAATCTTCTGATCTGGAAAAAATATGAGAAGCTTATTCAAAAGTAGAACCTTCTAAATCAATGATTTCTCCAAAGAATCCAAAGTCTGGGGGGAAGCTTAATTGTGGCAGTAAAGGCTCGCGGCTTCAGCCCTGCGTCGAAATGTGCTCTCTAGAAACCCAACAACTTAAGCTTTCCGATGGCAAACTGTCAGCACTCATGTCAGCATCCTGTATATTTCACATTCGTTGCGTCGGAAATAACTCTCCATTTCGTTTTTCGCCGCACCATGCACCTGGTGCGCCTCCAATACTCTAGCATGCGGCTGTTGCAGCCATGCGGAATTACCGCTGCGCATGTCTAGAACGGCTCAAACAGTAGCTTCGCCATGGAACTTGTACTATGCCGTAAAGCCAACCTCGCATGGATCTCGAGCCGATTGTCCCAGGGACTCAATTCTTCTGCGATTTTGAGGGGCTGCGAGTATGATATACCAATCTGAAACATTCCGACTTTGTTGTCTTTTACAGGCCCAGAAAATCAATGCACGTTTCAAAAAGCACGTTTAAGGAGCGTTTGCTTGGTAGTATGGCAGGTAAAAGCTCCTGCATGGATTCCGCGGATGCGTCTCTACACTGTACAAGATCAAGATCTCGCATATCGCGTCCTGCTTGCACAGGAGACGCAGACGCTCCGCCCGCAGATCCACCTACCGATCGTAAAGTGATCCGGGTCTCTATTTGTTTGGTATGGAATAATCTCCTCATTCTAAAGAGTTCACGTGACTACCACGTGAGCAGCAATCAGCGATGCAACCACTTCAGCTCGTCCCACATTGTACTACTTCCCCACTATACAGGACTGTATGGTAAGACCGGCGTACGCCGGTCTAGGCTACACTTTTCAAATTAGGTAAGTTTACAAGTGCCGGCCTCCACACCTAGTCTGGCACGGGCAACTGGGATCAGAGCGCATTTATCGTCTTCTTGCACTCACTGACACCGGGGCTCTAGCGGTTTTGGTTGTTACTGCATTGACCAATCAGGCCTCTATGTATTCTAATGCTTATGCACCCTTCAACTTCTCGGAGACTGCATCCAAAAACTCGGTGGTGGTTACGTAGGCCTCACGGGATGTATTGCCACAAGCCAAGGCTAAGTCCTTGGTCATGATGCCGTCGTCTTGTACCGTGGCCACTGTGGCTTCCTCCAACTTCTGTGCAAACTGGACCACTTCTTCTGTGTCGTCCAATCTTCCTCTCTGAGCGATACCCCTGGTCCATGCGAAAATAGAAGCAATAGAGTTGGTAGAAGTTTCCTTGCCCTGCTGGTGTTGTCTGTAATGTCTAGTAACAGTTCCATGGGCTGCCTCGGACTCATAGGCTTTCCCGTCGGGGGTCATCAATGCGGAGGTCATTAGTCCTAAAGATCCGAAACCCTGCGCCACGATATCCGACTGAACGTCTCCGTCGTAATTCTTCAAAGCCATGACGAATCCACCCTTGGACTTGATCATCTGTGCTACCATATCGTCGATCAATCTGTGCTCGTACCACAAGCCGTTTTTCTCGAACTCGCTTGCATACTGCTTGTCGTAAATCTCCTGGAAAATGTCCTTGAAGCGGCCGTCGTACTTTTTCAAAATGGTGTTTTTGGTAGACAAGTACAAGGGCAATTTCTGAGCAAGAGCCATTTTAAACGAGGAATGGGCAAATCCGATGATCGACTCATCCGTGTTGTACATTGCCAATCCTACACCAGGGCCCTTATAGTCATAGATGGTCTTTGTAATTGGCTCTCCACCGGAGGCAGGCGTGAAGGTCATTTCCAACTTGCCAGCCTCGGAAACAACCAAATCAGTGGCCTTGTACTGATCTCCGTGAGCGTGTCTTCCAATAACAATTGGTTTCTCCCATCCTGGAACCAACCTGGGGATTCTGGGGATAATAATGGATTCCCTGAAAACAGTACCACCTAAGATGTTCCGGATGGTACCATTGGGCGATAACCACATCTTCTTCAACTTGAACTCTGCCACTCTTCCTTCATCCGGAGTGATAGTGGCACACTTGATACCCACACCGTACTCCTTGATAGCATTGGCGGCGTCTACAGTAATCTTATCATCAGTCTTATCCCTGGCCTCGATTCCCAAGTCGTAGTACTTGAGGTCCACGTCTAAATAAGGGTTGATCAACTTGTCCTTGATTCTGGCCCAAATAATACGGGTCATTTCATCTCCGTCCATCTCGACAATGGGATTTTTAACCTGAATTTTGCCGAGTGCCATACGGCTTTGCGAGAGCTGTCTAGTAGCAGTCTTGTACATTGACGATTTCAACATTTTGGTATTGTTCGGTGGGGTAGTAGATTAGATTGAGTCAGATTTTGATGCGACTGGACGTCTGTTGTGTGAAGCGCGGCCGCGAATCACCGAGCCGGGCCGAAACCGGCCTAATTCACGGGTCTTTTGGATCATACCATATGGGCCGAAACTAATTTGTTTCAGTCACCCAATTCCTTTTTGATTCTTTTTTTTAATATTCTTTTCTTTTCTTTTCTTTCCTTTTCTTTTTATTTTTTTTTTTTTGATTCTGTTTGTCATTATCTTAATATTTGTTCGGTCCAGTCATTTTCTTTTTCGTGTTCCTGGATACGCCGGTTCAACAAAGCCGTTCCTGGATAAAGACTTTCTGGGGAGTGTGTTCCTGGATAAAGTCATTCCTGCAAAAGCCGTTCATGTGCTCTTCTGATTTGGAAATAACCTCTTCCTAGTAAAACCTCTGAGTGCAGAACAATAGAACCACTACGAAACCCCCGTCCAGTACACCCTGCATAATGTGCTGCGTATAACAAACAACTACGCTTTTCGTGAGATGTACGGGTCACTCAGCCTGCGTGCACGCACCATCATGGTAAAATAACAGGCGCGAAAAACACTCTGCCAGCAATTGCTCTCTATTTCTTCTGCTTAGCACCCGCCACTAAGGACAGAACTTTGCTGCTCAGCATCTCCGGCATTTCTGCAGACTACGGTGCGTTGAATCCGCCGTTCTGCTTTCGCTCTTTGATCTAGCACCACCGTAGATACCACCGAAGATTGTTCAAGAGAGATAAACATAAAACATAAGAGATACATAGACAAGAGAAGACAGATAGAGATAAGAAGAAAAAGGGAATAAAGACTTCGGGATAATACGAAGTCAAGAAAACAAGAAAATATCAAGATATCCAAAGATTCAGAGAAGAGGAGTTAAAGAAGATAGATCAACCGTACCGGATTAGTATACAGGTTTATTTTCAAGATGGAGGACGAGCCCTTCAACGGCGAATACTTTAAGCATCTCCTAGCATCTCTCACTCTTAATTCACGGGCCTTGATAGTGGAACTAACCGGCATTGCAGAAAAGTATCCCGAAGATGCACCCTTCATGGTGGAAATGATCGAGGAACGCATCAATAAGATCCTCCCCAAGTACAAATTGTACTCGTTCTACTTGATGGATCTGATCATCAAAAACATTGGTAACCCTTACAACCTTTTGTTTGCCAAGAATATCTTCAAGCTTTTCACCGAAACCTACCTAATTGTGGACGACACAACTACCCGGCAGAATTTGATTAATCTCTTCAAGACATGGATGACAGGCAAAACCACTGCTGGCTTAGACCTTTTTCCGCAGGAAATGTTGCTCCGAATCGAGAAATTCATCATCAGGGCCACTTCCTTGGGACTGGCTCTGGGTGCCCATCAGGATGGAGCCCAGCCGCACACATCACGCATTACTCGTGACATAATTTTACGAGAGGCCAACTACCTTCTCCAGTACATTATTGCCATGGATGAGGATCTCGAAAACACTATGGCAAAGTACGAACGAATGCATGTGGATGATGAAGTTTCTCAATCCAGAAATGGTGCCTGTTCCAACCTGGAGCATGTTCTCGATGCACGCAAAATCCAGATACTTCGCCTGAACCGAAACAATATTATTTTCGAGATCAACAGCATAAGTGAGAAAGCCATGAGCGAGCGGAAAGAAGATTTTGAAGCCCGTAAAGCGGACTATTTGCGCCGGCTTCAGGAAATCAGGAAGGCTTTAGACCTGCAGAGTGAGGAACAGACAGCCATGCTGGAAAGCATATTTTCTGCCCAGCAACAGCAAAGCGAGAAACTACAGGCACCGCTTACGCTTCAGCCGCCACAGCAACTCAATGTCGATTTGATTCTCGGCAAAGACGAGACCTTCTATGCATATGTCCAGGAATGGGGAAAGCCTTGTGTGCACACAGCGGCGGTCTCCACCGAGGATGCTCCAGTTGTGGTGGAAAACACGGTTTATGATGAGGTTGCAGCGCCCAACCCCTCCGAATTGGCTTCCAGTTTGGGCATCAATATTGAATCCTTCAACTTCGACGAGTACAATTCTAGCCTCAGTACTGCGGACAAGGACCTCGACCTTGATGACGACGATGGCTACGATCCGGAGTCCACCATCCTCGAAGAGAAGCATAGCCCACCCACGAGCCCGATACATGCTCACGTGCATGGCAAATCTAGCCTCAAGCGGCCCATTTCTGGCGAGAATAGGCCCGTTAAAAGAGTCCGCTTCGACGTTTAAAGAAAGCATCCGGTTATCCGTAGCATTCCATCGTCGATCGACTTATCAGCCCAGCATAAATAGCATAATCAATAAAAATTAAGTCCAAGAAAAAATCATCGATTAAGAATGGTGTTTTTAGCCAATAAAGAGGCTTAAGTGTTGGTGATAGCAGAATAAATAAAAAAAATTACTTGAATGAATAGTATCTAGAATAGTGGCTAGAATAGAAAGAACAGTGGCGAGAAGATGAGTAAAGGAGATATATGTGGTGGAGTAAAGTAGCTAGAATGGCCGAAACACAACCCAAGATTGTAAGTGGTCGAAGAAAACTGGAAAACGTTTGAGTTGATCAAATAGCTTAATTTAAATAATTCAAGTATTGCAGGTGGGTTTAGATACACATGTTGGATAAAAGTTGCAGATTCAATGGTTGAAAAAGTGGCCAGGAAAATGAGTAAGAAGAAAATGATAGAAGCCCAAGTGGTAAGAAGACAGAAGGCTTAGAATTATTAACTCAAATCAAGACCCAAAGGAATTCCCAATTAAAATTCCCAGATTAAGTGACTAAAATCAAGTGGTTGAACTCGACTGGTTCAGATCAGATGATTTGGTGGATAAAGTGGATATATTATGTGGAAGAGAATAGGTTCAAGGACCAAGTAGGTGGCTCAAATAAAGGTGGCTCAAATAAAGGTGGCTCAAATAAAGGTGGCTCAAATAGGGATAGAAAAACAAGACTTTTTTTCGTGGATTTGATAGTGGTATAGAGGTTTTTATGTGAGTGATGTGCGTAGTGATTAGAATTGAAGCGAAGAATCAAAAACGGGTCACTTAAGTAGTAAGAAAATTGATAAAAATACAAGTGAAGTATCAACGGAGAGGCTGGTAAACATAGAAAAGTGTGATTGGAGGTGTTGTTAAGAATATCAATAGCTCCATTAAAATCACGTGCATCATGAAAACATTTTACTCCGAGTGTAGCATTTCCCAAATTGATGTCTGAATACTGTAAGCCCTCCTAGATGTGAAGCAGGTATCTAATTTTTTTTACTTTCTCCCACCATCAAATATTTAATTTTAAAGCCATTTTATGAAATATTTCAGTTTTGCAATGAGTCGTCGTTGCCGTATATTGAGATATTATACTATATGTTAGACCCACCATGGGTAGGCACACTACCCATAGAGGCATCCTTCGAGTCTACGAATGCCAATGACTCGTCCAAGGCACCATACCCCGTGACTTGGACTCATCCATTCACCTTATCTCGTGACATGGCGTTTAACCACCATGCTTCACTTCTCTGGTATCCACAGGTTAGCTATATAAGTACTCGGATTCCCACCTACTGGAAACCCATCAACGAATGAACATAACCCCCAGTACTAGACGTATTCAAGAATCCCACACTATACTTCAAAATCTATTCGTCTATAAGAGAGATATTCAAGCCATATTTCCATATTATAGCCAAAATTTGAGAGACAATGGCAATATTTTAGATTGTGTAAGCCATATTATGAGTTACTAAAGTGTTATTATTGGAATTACAATAGCTTTCATTGTGGAATTATCTAGTACATTGCATATCGTACCAAAAGCCTTTTCTCAAAATTTAACTATTGTGAACAATTCATGGAACAAGTTTGTGGGAAACATCTCCGGTTATAACCATTGGCTGTGTTTTCCGAGAAAATTGTACAATGCCTTTATGGCAAATCATCAAAAGAATTCTTTCTATTCTTTTTCAATGCTTCGATTGGATATGTTATGAAATGGTGCACAGTGTTTATTAAACCTATTCAAAGCAGCGCGCCAAAATGTTTCATACCACATTAGGAAACTTAAACAAACCAATAACTCAAAAAGTTACTGTTTTGAATGTTAAATAGAGACTTCACATAAACAGTTTTTTTTTTGAGTTTTTGATCCTTAGCAATTTTTAAGTCATAAGTACGAAACTTTTTGAATTATTGGTTTTTGCAAGGGTAGTTTGAATCGTTTTGCCGTGCTGGTTTGAATAGTTTTGAAAAACACTGTAGGTGCATTCAAAGAATAAGACAGACAACCTGTTCGAAGTGAACTAGTCATAACTATGTATCCTATCACGTACATCATAGCAAAAACTATTTTCCTGAAGTGTATAATACTAATAACTATTCTTGCCATCTCATGCAAATAGTTTTAATCAGACATAACGGTTCTTTCAAAGCCAAATAGAAAATCTACATGACATAATAGTTATTTTTATTGCTATGCGTACTTAAATGTTACCGGCCTTCTTCATGTGCCAGTAGGACGACAAGAAAGGAAAGGCGAAGAAGAAACCGAAGGTTCCCCACCAAACAAAGCCAAATGGAATCTTTCTGTCCTTCACCTTGAAGGGCAAGTTGGAATAGACACCCAGCTTGGGAGTTCCGTGGATGCTATTTAAGATGACAGCGGAGGTCTTGAAGGTTCTGGTTCTAGCAGCAAATCTGCCCACAGGGGCTTGGAGGCCGATTCTGGAAAGCATTATGGTGTTGTAGTGGAAGAGTAGTGGGCAGATTTTCGAGTGCGAGTGGGGCCGCTACACCCATACACCACAAATTACCGAAAGTCTTTTTGAAACCTTTTGCCTTCAATTTTCATTATAGCAAGTCATGGTATTCTTTCATTACTTCTAAAATATCAAAATATTATTGTATTCCAGCACCATTTTCCTACTGTCTCCGCCATTCCTGCTCCAGCACCGTCGATTCTGGGTCACGTGCCAACAAATCTGGCTTTTTGCGCCCTCCCATTGGCGGACTCGCGCAACCACTTCCGCGCCTGTAGACAAGAAAAAATCAACCCACAACTCTCTACTTCACTTCATATACATCAAAATGGCCATTGCCCCCATCACCGGAACCTTAAGAAAAAAGATCATAACTGATATCTCCATCGGCTTTGTCATTGGATTTGCCATGGCCGGAGCCTACTGGCAGTTCGAGCACAAGCCTCTTGTGCAGAAGAGAGATGCCTTCTACGCCAAGTTGAAGGCCGAGAAAGAGGCTGAGGACTCTGTTTAAATGATGTGGCTTAATGACGTGCTAAATGGTATGTGCTGATGTTGTGTACTTTATAGCACGTTCTTAATGTCACGTGTTAAATGATTACGTGACTCGGATGTCTTGGTGAAAATTGATCGTCAAGATGGCCTCAAATGTGTTGAGTCCATAGTCATGCAATCTTTTAATAGCTTATTGTGGGCGAGAGAGGTTAGGTGAATATAAAACATGATACTCGAACAAAGCTGTAGTTTAATTGAAGACGTGGAAATCCATCACTAGTGATCTACTCTATACTACTGCATTATACTACTATATTATACTACTACAATATACTACCATATTATACTACTACTACATTATACTTTTGGCCTATACGTTAGTCTATAGAATGACTGTATTCAAGCCGCCTATAGACCTCTACATATATCCAAAGACCATCCCAGGTTCAAACAGGTGGTCTAAAAAAGGATCTTGAGAGAACTTCAAGATTGATAGCATACGTTCACTAGGGCACACCAAAACAAATATCAGAAAGAAGTAAAGGAACGGATTCTTTTTCGGTAGCTAATTCAGTTTTAACTAACTGAAATAATCACAGTCTTAAAATCCAATACCAGACTCGAGAGAAGTTCTTCGCCAGTCATTTGACTTTGAAGTTGTGAAATTCTGGAATGTCAGCCATTAAGATACCCAGATGCCTCTATAAAAATGTCCTGTTGAAGTCTGCAGCCCTGCC
Organism: Metschnikowia sp. 13-106.1; assembly: GCA_002374735.1. Taxonomy (NCBI): domain Eukaryota; kingdom Fungi; phylum Ascomycota; class Pichiomycetes; order Serinales; family Metschnikowiaceae; genus Metschnikowia; species Metschnikowia sp. 13-106.1. The sequence continues at coordinate 38,450 of NLAL01000064.1, forward strand.
AAATTGAGCGTAGTCTCTTTAACCCCTAAACCTGTCATTCATTGTCTATAAGCTATAAATGGGCGAGCCTCTCTAAAATCTATAGACCATAATTGACTGATAGACCTCATAGTAGCATAAGATAGTTAATTGCTCATATTGGAGGTAGTAGTCATAGAAGGATATTTTCGATTGTCAATGCGAACAAGCAAATACCTAATGATTGAGGAAATTAACACAATGAATTAGTGACTACCGCCCGATTTTAATAGCAAGTAATCAATGTTAGTGAAAAATTTTAAACACTGAGAATCAGGGAAATAAAATAATTTGAAACTTTATCAAAAAGGGAAGTTCCAAGAACACTAGATAGGTCTCATCTTCAATTCTCGATGAACCAAAAATTCAGGTCATCCGTCAAACTAAAAAAATATACATTTTGTTTCTGCAAATTCAAAAGCTTTGAAGCCTAAGTAAACCGTGTCCAGATGAGAAGGAACCTTCGGCCAAGATACTGAGCAGACCAGGCAGAAATAAGCAAACCTATTGGTGATTGGTTTGTTTTTCAAATACAGAGACCAAATGAATTGTCAGAAACCAAAATAAAAACCGGGACAAACCAGCTCAAGCTTTGAATTGGCTCATCATAGCATACGGCAAAGTCGTCTGCTGATATACTGACTTGAAAAATCAGTCAAAAATGACCAGGCATATATTTCAAAGAGCCATTAACTTTCTTATCATAAAGAACGTCATAATTAATATCTTTTTGGGCCGGGAACTGGCGGTGATAGTACTAAAAGTAATGGGTATGCACAGGAAGAAAGACATCGGATGTTTAAACATTAAGGTTTTAGAATTTCAGCCCACCGAATACCTTATACAGTAAAGGTGACATTTCTATTTCTCCTATAACCATTTCTATATTGCTATTTTCTATGAACATTAAAACATTGAGCCATATCTTCTCATGTCTTCAAAGAATCGTAGAAGTCTTCATTGTTGATGATGTCTGGCGCCAACACATATAACTTCTTGTCTAATTTCTGATTGAGGTATTTGAACGCACTAATCTCTGCTCTGGTTATGCCTCCGAGAATCACCACTATGGTGTACTGTTGCCTGGCCGAATCACCTGAACCATTTACTTTGCGGCTGTCCTGCCTTCTGTCAAGATTAAAGTCCAAAGTCTTGCCCTTGAACATGGTTTCCATGTTGAGACCTGTCCAGTTAGGACGCTTGTAGATATTATTGGTGGGCTTGTACTTCAAAAAGCTCCGGAAATAGAGCGATTCCACCATACGGAAGAGGAGCGGCACTGTGCCTCCTGGCAAGACAAATGATGGATTCGGGTAGTCCTTGATGGTTTCCACCTGCAGACTTACCTCCTTTTCATCATCCTCCACCGGATGGAGATTCCAGAACTTGTTGATGAGTGTGTACGTGCTTTTATACACGTCCTGGCCCGCAGTGATGCCCAACAGCATGAGGTCATCATAGCGGGCAGAGTCGGAGTCACTTTGGGTGGTGGAGGCAGATGATTTCTGCATGGTTGACGTGGTAGTGGTCTCGGACTCGGCAAACTTGGCACCAAAAGAGAAATTGCCAAAGAAATCGTTGCCCTTAGCGTTGACTTTGACTATCTTGCACCGGAGGAGACTGGCCAAGGTCAAGCTTGAGGCCACGCCGTAGTTAAGTGACATTTGATGCTCGATTGTGTCAAGGTCTTTGGCCCGGATGCCATCATTGATTAACGAAATGATCGTGATGAAGTTGAGTATCACCTCAACCGGATAATTTCCATCAATAAAGCCAATGAGCATCCGCACCTGTGTTTTATAGTCCTGTTCAAATATGTGGTTCTGCTGTTCAAGCCACTTTTCTCGGAAATCATGTGAATAGGGCAGCATTAAATCGAATCTGATCTTCCCCAACACGCATTCACTGAGCGAAGTATGTTTCCGGATTAAGTCCTGAGTGAGCTTGAGATTACCCAAATTGGACACGAGTTTGCGGATCTCGTTTAGGTCCGTGAGACCATCTTTGGCGTCGACCTCGGATTTAAGTACACGGGCAAGCTTATTGAGATTGGCACCAATGGACGAGAAATTGAGATCCTTGCAATTCTGGAAAATTTGGTCGCCCGCAAAAACAGTACTATTATAGAATTCCGAGGATTGTGAGCCGTCGGTCTTAAAAAGATTCAATTCGTCGAGCAACCCGCCATACGTCATGGGACTCATAACCAAGGGGAAGTAGTCAAGATTACGCTCCAAGACTACCAAGTCGACGTTGGAAGAGAGGCTTTCCTCGAAGAAGTTCTGCTCCGCCTCAGAAAACGTCTCATCTAGGTATTCCGGGAACTTCTCCTCCAAGAGAAGGTTTACGAAAAGTCCTGCGTGGTCACCTTTTGCGTAAATATTTCTAAACTTGACGAGGTCTTTACGGTTCTCAACCGACTCCACTAGCCTCATCAACGACCTGAGGGTGCATGACACATTCTGGAGAGGGTTGTGTAAGTACTGCCAGAGACCGCTATTGGCGTAGACTTCACGGGCTTCAGAAACGTACCTGGGAGTGTCCAGAATGATGAAATCTTCGATCAAAATCGGGTTAGCCTTCCACCTGATGAGCCGGACGTTTGGAGCTAGACGGAGAACGGCATCAAGATCCACTTCCGAGCTCAATTCAAGCAAGCTTCCCTGGAAATTAAAGAGTTCTCGGTTCAACTGGTAGAAGAACGACCGGGACAAGTCCTTGACTATTAGCGAAATCTTTCTTTTGCGCCCTAGCAACTGCCAGAGTTGTTTGAGGGGCTCAATTCTATGCAGATTTGGAATCATAACGAGGATGGACTCAAAATTTGCCGCCGAGACATCGAAATCCGCCTGACTGGGTAATTCATCTAGCCATAACAACTGTTCGAATTTGCCTTTTTGCTTGATGACTGAAAAGGGCGTGAGAAAGTTCAAAAGACCGGAGAGGTTTTTGGTGGTTATGAGGAGGTTGCGTTTGGTATAGACTTTATCTAGCGCTCCGAAAAGGTTTTTTAGCGTGGTTTGGTTGAGCAGGTCCATATTTGTAACTTGGACAAGGGATTTGTTTTAGATTAGGGTCAGACCGCTGGTTCCCGAGCCTTGTGTAGTATGGAGATTGTGTGCGTAGATGCTAGGTCACGTGGGCCGTATCTGTACAAAACCTTTGTCTGCAGGAAATTGGTGTTCCTGTGGCTGTACGAAGTTTGTGCTCCGTGTCCTTCTTGCCAGTCCTGCATACTTCCGCGGCCGGCTGGTTGGCTCGATGCCGCGATCTGTGGCGGATGGAGATTGCTTGACGGCGTTGGGTGCAGAAACATTCATTCACTCCCGGTATTCTATACAGGACATGGGGTTCATTCAAGCCTAACAATAGTTCGTGGAAACTTTCCGCGCGTCGAAATAGATTTGTGGCGACTGAATGCAGATGAAGCAACGCCTACGGGCGGGTCTTCGGACTTAGGAGCTCCATTGTGGAGTTATTTCAGATCTGTATGTTTAGCCACTGCTAAATTAAACACGGGGAGACATGCCATTTCTGATGAGGCTTTTTTTACACTGCATCGGAAAAAGCCAATTGATGATTCTAGCTGGTGAAGAAGGATTACTCACCGAGAGGACAAAAGGTTGTGAGCGCGTATATTATATGTACGTACATGTATGCATGGTTACGAGCTCTAGGGCACCAACAACTAGAGACAGAGCCGAAAAGCCCCTTTAATTGTGCCGAAATGTCGGTCATGCAAATAGAGATGCAAACTCACGCCTCGGCAGGGCCCGGTGAAATTAACATTCAAGACTACAGAATGAGGATGCCTGCATATGTGGTTCGCTTCCGGCATATATTTTCATGCATTCGTGGCCGGCCACACAGCATGATGCAAGGGGTCCCACATTGTGAGGCATAAGGATCGGGTATTCCTGCAATACAGTTACGAGCACGCGCTCATGCATCAAGCCCCGTGGAATTGTCCCGGTCTACAGAGTCTACAGAGTCTACAGGACCTGGGCCGGCCGTTTACATGGTTTTCAGGTTATATACGGCCTGTAAATGACATGCTGACTATATCCGTGAAGAGGGGTTGAGTAAACTTGCAGAAAAGGGCGTGCGCAGCACAATTTCTCCAGCCGAAATGCCGAACCCTTGTTATATGCCTCGGCTCTACTCGAGATTTTGGGTTTGATCTAGAGCCAGCTCGGCGATAAGAAGTTTTGCACGCCCGTCTGGATTAACTACAAATATGCGGATTTGTTTCACCCCGATACCAGAAGATGCATTCCGTCTCAGATGAAATGCAAACCAGATGCAAATCGATGCAAACCAGATGCAAATGAAATGCAAACCAAATGCTACAGATGCTAATTCCACAGATGCAAGGTAAAGAGAGCAGGAGGGGTAATTCTGCCATGCTGGCCGCAAAAGCGTATATGTACTGCAAGCCTGAGTTACTACGTAGGGATATTCTACCCAATATCGACTAAAGTAGCCGAGGCGTTTTGTATTGGAATGCTTAGCACCAGAACTCAAAGGAACTGGCTGGATGTTTAGTCCATGAGTGTCACGAAAAGTACGCAATGAAGTACCAGCGGTCAAAGATGGCATCAGAGGAAGCAAGAAAATGGATTTTTAGAAAAGGAGAGAAGGAAATAGAACATTGATGTACTAAAAGTAGGGAAGAATATCAGTTTTTTTTGTTGGAGGGAAAAAATATTTTTAATATTTTTGTAGGAAGGAGATGGAGTGGTCATCTACCAGAAAAAGAAAAAGATACATAGAATAGAACTAATGAGGATTGGATTATGAGAAGAACGAAAAGTTTGAGTTCAAATTATCAGAAAAAGAATTACAATATTGGTTTTTCAATAAGGAGGAAAAGGTTGGATGTGTCAAAAGGGGAAATAATAGAGTAGCTATTAACAAAAGTAAGAGAGTAACAGATAAGGCATATTGAAAGAAAGGACGATAGAATAAAGATTTATTGATATCGAAGAAAATAGGGCACGATTGAGTATTTAAGTAATGAGAGGAGAGTACCCATTCAGAAGAAAAAAGAGGGGTGAAGAAACCAATTTTAATAGGCAAGCAGGGAAATGGTCAGGAGAAATAATATTTACCGCACAGAGGAAATATTAATCGTTTATAATTTACATATCCTGTTAAGAAAATGGTTGAATTCTGGTTAAGTTCGAACTAGAACTGGCAAAAACATGGTTAGGAATGAGATGAGGGTAAGTGAAGAATCAGATAAAAGAATATATTCTGAATTTTATCAAGAAAATGGATTATTGATATTCATCATTACCATAGTGTTGACAGTATTGATAAAAAGAACAACTGTGTTGAAAGTCACTAAAGGAAGGAAGCTTGCTTAATCCAGGTCTCTCTCATGGAAAAAAATTATGAATTAAGTTTTGGAACGAACCCAAAAATATATGGTTGACTCCAAAAACGAAAAGCAGGGTTCCAGCCATGATTCAATAAGTTGTTTCTAGACATGGATGAACCTAAAGAAAGGGAGCTCGACTACACTGGGACAAGTAAAAGCGCATTATGTTTTCATACCCAAGTGAGCTGAACTTCATTTTTTTTAGAAGGAATTCTAAAATGGAAATAATCGTGATTTATAAAACTGAACAATCTATATTTTGGATTATTAATGAATCTCCATCTCTATTTTATATCTGTCGAAGGTAGTGCTTGATCAATGAGCGTAGTTCTGGTGAGAACCTAGGTTTATTATATAGGCCTTGGGGCCCAATTAAAGCAACCCAACCTTGGAGAAACGCCAGGTTCTCGGCGATAGGCTTGAATGCCTGCGGTATTTTAGGACCTCGGCGATAGGCTAAATTCTCGGCGATAGCTCTGGGCCTCGGTAAAACCTTAGGCTCTCAGTGATAAATAAGAATTTGGGCATAAACCCCGGTCATTTTATTTTGTCCTCGGTTAAAATCAGTCCCTCGGCTGAAGGCTCATCACAAAGCTTGGATTGGGCCGAGTTTCAAGCTCTGATACACGTATCAGGCAATATTTGACTGGAAGTAATGCGATTCATCACAAGGAAAGATAACGGCATGCCGTGGATTTTGAGAGGTTACTCGTAACTTGGAAAACTGATAATTTATTACTTATTGAACAGGTCAATCAGAGTGAGCTATATGCATGTCGTACAATACAAGGCTAATATGTAGCGATCCACCAAAAAAGGTCGACGAAAAAGTCGTAATTGCAAGTAAATTTAATGAAAAAAACGACCAGTGGATTTAGACCATCAAAGGAAGCCTCCAAGTTTGAACAGCGAAATAACCTAATCAAGTCTAAAACCTCTCTTGGGGACCCAATGTATGGGGTAACACCTCCGTCGTCTCCGACGTTACCGACAATTTGACGGTACTTTTTCTTGGTCAAAGACTTCAGTTGTGGTAGACCTCAGAACCTTTCCTTAATGCCTCGGAGAAGGTGGAAGCACCAGTTGGCATAATCATGAACTCTTGGAAGGCCAAAGCTCCTCCAGCGAGGGAACCACCGTTCAAGACTAAAATATAACCATCAGTTCCATCATTTCAATCTTGCTGTATCAAGAAAGTCATTGGTTTTTTATGTTATGAAGAACTTAAAAAATTAAATTTTGCTAATGAAATCAGAAAAACTTAATTCATAAAAAAAATCAGTGACAAACGTTAAAGAACTTTAATTTTAGGTTCATAATAAACAAGAACTTGGAGCTTTAAGTAAATTAGTAGAAAACTATTTTTGGTTTAAAAACAATTCATTTCATAGAGATGGTATAAACATTAATCATCAAGGTCTACAAAAATTTTCAGAATAAGTTTCTCTAAAAATTGAGAATCAAATAAGGTTTATTTCATGACCTATTTTGTGCAGCGCACGACGCGGTGAAATCAAGATTGCCCCATCATTTTGACGCAGGAAGTGGTGAGGGTAGTAAGACCTGAAAACAGTAATTTCCTAGCTCACAATCTTAATTGCAGTACGGAAATTGGACAGGCATAAATCCGTACTCCAGTACATGCCGATGCTGAATTGGCAAAATCAGATAATTTCTATTAATGTACCCGGATGTTATTGACCTACAGCAGGTCTACCAAAGACTCGGAAGTTTTGGATAGGCTACTTGCTGTTAAACCAGAAACGGCTTACAAGAACGTTGCTTTTTTAAATCCTTCTATTAACGACGATACTAATTCTATCTTCAAGATTAGTTAGAAGCCGCTTGATTGATATTTGATATGCAGTGTGGGGCCGATTACGGAGTTTTCAACGGAAGCGGTATCCCCGAGATTGATGCTCTGGTACTGGTTGCGGATTATTCCCAAAGTGGGTTTCTCCGCCCGCGTTTGTTCACCTCTCGGAATCAATAAATAAACTAAAGACCCTTTTTGTTAACTTGAATACACCACAGAGGTGCAGTTTTGACTAAAGAGTCTCATTTTGGAGTTAAGAGTACTGACCTTCTGCTTTGCAACTTCAATGTAAAGACTGATTTCCCTTTAGCCAAATGAACGCGTCAGACAGAAGTAGCTACTACTTCAAAGGATACACCGTTCAAAGGATACACCGTATATACAGGAAAGTACCACAACACTAAATATATTACTGTATTACTATATACAGTTTACTATATACAGTTCTAGTTAGTTCAGTCTATACACTACTTTATATACCTTTACCTCTACATAGTCCTATATGCACAGTACGCCCATTGTATGCAGTACTATGCAATACACCAAAGCTTGGCGTGGGATTAAAATCTAACTAGTGATTGCTTAGTAATACAATGACTGAATACCGGTAGTTTTAAGACAATGGGTAAATAAGAATCAGGATTATCCTGTAGGGTTTCGAGGATACGTCGACTAAATGCAGGTTATGTCAATATTAAGGGTGAACAATAGCGTGCCATAGCGGATCAAGTTCTGAATACTACTGGCATGCTTTGTAAATATTGCAACAAGCCATACAGTGCCAAGTCTTAATTTTACGTATAGCTAGTAGCATATGCACCTCTTTTTAACATATGCATAGCTATTTTCGACAAATCCTTATATTTGGCACAAACTTATACACACTTACACAAATCCACTCATATAAATATATGAATATACAGTATTCGAGGAGACGAACAATAAGGTGGCGTCAAATTGAAACTTGTAAAATTTTCCAGTACGCGAATGGTGAAAAGCGAGTGTGTGTTGACTATCACAACTGAACAATCAAGTGAAAAAGAAATTTGATTGCATTGTAGTGTATGTTATTGCAACTATATTTTAAACGAATGTAGATTAATGCAGTGTAGTTAGAGCAATTTTCGGCCAGAACCACTATGGGTCATGCTATTAGTATCTTCTGAATTGTAGCTTTACGAGACATAAGATTGTTACAAACTGTAGCAACAAAGAATTACGCAACGCTCGTATTTGTCTTCAAAAGTGTCACGTTGCAATAGGATTGTTAACCAATCACCAATATTCACGTGCATTGCTACTTCACGCAGAACTCGTATTACTTCGAATTTAGATAAGCCTAGGACTTCCTTTTTTGAAGAGTTCAGCAACCAGACTTAAACAAATTTCAAAATCCAAGAAGTATCAACACGGATGTAACATTTATGTATTGTTGATGAATATCAAGTCTGCGAATGCGCAATTTAAGACAAGGCGTGGTTGGTTTACTGTAAGGTCCGAGGTGCCATTGTCCTGTGTGAGAGATTAGTGGGGCTCAAATTTCCGACACAGAGAAGTATTAGAGTGTATAGTATCGATTTGAATCGTAGTACAGTGGTGATGTATGATGATATAATGCAGTCGTGTAAATAGTATATATCACAATGTCGGGTTGACGAATCTCAAGAAGGAGTGTGGCTACTACTTAGCAAGGTTCTGTATATAGTCTTCCCCGGGTCCACCTTCTGTTGAAGTCAATCACGTGATTAAGCCTAGTAAAGCAAATGCTTTGAATCTATATGGGAGTGGGGTAAAATAGGGGATTTAGTGTAGTAGTAGTGGATTTTGATGAGGGTATAATTAATAGTGTTGCAAGACTTCAATTAGAACCTCGATGGTTATACATTACTCTTGAGATCTTCATCTTTCCAAAGGTTAATACACTACATTCTTAGACAAAAAGATTGACTTGCCAAAATCTGTACCACGACTGATAACCTCCTACAAATAAGTGCAGGACCAGGTCGTTGCTTTCCGCCAATTAAGGGTTCAGAACATTTGAGCTTCATTCTTATACCAATCACAGATACATATAGCTACTAAGTTCTAACAGGCATGGCAGGAGAAAAGAGTAAACTATTCTACTTTAGGGAAAAGTCAAAAATCACATGGGTATTAAACTAGCCATAAAGGGTCTCACATTAATATTAAAAATTGAGGTGGTAGTTGTTCATTAGGGTAGTGTCATTGTACATACTGTGCAGTACATACTATGCAGTACATACTGTGTATTGGAATATAGCGCACTTTAGTATTGCAAGATGTCATGCTGAAACGTAGCATGTCACTACACATGCTTGATTAAAAGGACGCCATATCCCAACCCAAGAAAAGTTGACAGCTACTTACCGTGAAACTTTTACATAACAACAAATCGTGCGCTTACCATATAATGATTCGCAAACTAACTTTAAGTCTTAATATCTGACCAATCAAACACCATACTCGCAAATTAAGCTTCGTAAAAAGTACATGAATGAATTTCGTAATTTAAGATGTTTTTACGTACGTCACTAAAATCACTGATTAGGAGCTCGTAAAATATCGTTATCGGGGCATATATTCATTCAATTGGCCATTGAACTGGTGAAGTCCCATATACAAAACACCGACGATCAAGAATTGACCCCATGATTGCATACAGTTATCCCAGAAAAAAAAAATCCTTTCAAGAAACTCCCGGTGGCCTAGCTGGTTAGGGCGCAAGACTGTAATGGAACATTGATATCTTGAGATCGGACGTTCGACTCGTCCCTGGGAGAACTTTTTTTGCCAGTACTTGCCATCGAAAATGTTCTGCTATCCTTTGTTGGACTTGCCAAAGTCTTTGACTTGCGCTCGTAAATGCTCTGCTAAGTTAGCCCAGTAATTGACCTGCACACAAATACACCGCGCATAAACACATTCCAGCATTTAAGCCGTTTTGCATTGTATCACTGCATACAAGTCATGCACAGTTGGCCGCAACAAACTGTAATGACCAATCAGCGTCTCCAAGGGAATTCGCCCCAATCTGATCGATCAGCTGACCTTTCAAGGGTCTCACAACTTGGCGTCTCGCTCAATCCCGTTGAAGTGTACCAAGCCCTCCTGCACCACCGTAGCAAAGTGGCTGCCGTTTTTATTGTACATCTGACCCTCAAGCAAAAACCGGTTGTTGATCACGCGCACTGCACGGAAGCCAAAGGCCATCCAGTCAGTTACGTTAAAATCGTCATCGTGGAAGTAAATTGAGTGGTCCAACGACACTGAAATGTAATGTGCAGCCGCACTCAAGTCGAGCTCCGGGATCCGGAGAACCCGGGCCAACCGCGTTGAGAATATCAGGTCAGACACAACACCCAAGCCTGTATATTGGAACTCCTTATCACTAACAACCACATCGTCATTTCCCAACCGAACAAGAAATGCTATCTTACGTTCTGCTGCTGGAATCTTCTCCTCATATTCGGTTCCCTCCAAAGATACAAATTGCTTGGGGATTTTATGGTAGAGCATGCGCGATTTGGTCTTGTAGTCAATGGGCAATGCTTCAATATCCACATTCCGCAACCACTCCGGGTATGGAGTAGCAAACTGGAAGGGTTTGTCAGGTACCGGCTCATCATCATCGTCATCATCGTCATCCTCTCCCGCCCTGTTTCTGGCCGCTTCTTCCTTCTCTTTCTCTTTCTGCATATAGGCCTCATACACATCCAAACTTTTCTGGTACGAGTTCCGTTTGGTCAAAGAAATCGTCGAAACAAACTTCAAGTCGTCATCCTGGTAACCCCTGACATTGCGGTTGCAGAAATTTTTGCCTGTAGACACAGCTTCCACCTTCCAAACTAAAGGCTCCTCATCATTAACGGCCTTTATGAACGAAGAATGACACACATTGGGCATGAATCCTTCCGGACTGCTGCGGATGGCAACGAGAATACCCTGGCCCACCAAATTGCCGCCGTATACACCTTTAGCCGAGGGATGGGGCTTGGTCAAGGGATGCAAGCCTCGGTAAGTGTCAGAGCCAATCTTCTCGATATCGAAGAGGTTTTGAAAATCGGGCATTTTAGGAGAATATGGAATAGTGTTGTGGAATTGACTCAGGAAAGGAGGAATTGACTCAATTGTTTAGAATTGATGGAATTGGTTCAAATATAATCTGTGATTGGTTGGTCACAATTGATGAATAATTTTTGGTTAGAATCGGGAGAATTTAACTGGATCTATAATTGAAAGCACAAAATAGACCACGAATTGACAAAGTTGATCAGTTCAAGTCAAAGAGGACTGAAATGGATGGTGGATAAGCAGGTTTAAACAGCTGGTGTACTGGTGCAGTCTTTCAATTGAAACAATATTCAATTGGCTTGAAAAACACTGGGCTGGTCGATGATTGCACGTAATATCGAATGTAGGAATCCAGGAACGGTTTATATATGGTGAGCAAGCCTTGTAGCTCGCGGGAATGGCAGGTTTAAGAGAAATGGGAGTTTTGGCGCTTGTGCAGTGACAAGGCCTGTGATTTTGAGACGGCATCTCCGCTCGCACTGGGCGCATATTGCCCGATTTGGTAAGACCCGATCTGGCTTTAGTTACCTTTGCTGCGTATATTGCTCCAAGAAAGGGTTGGCATACCCTACATGGATTGGAATTGCCTTGGGGAGTTGCAAATATTTGCAGATATTGTAGCGCACTGCATACAAACGCATACTACCCATGTTTTCAATCACGGCCTGGGTATTTTTGGCGATGTTAACCCCGCTGTAACGACTTGCGCGGGTGGATATGCCTGGTGGTTCGGCTAGGATCTGAGTTGGCCGAGCAATATAATATGCAGGTCTATATATCCCCGTTCCCGTTCCACAGGCACTAGCTTTAAAGTTTGAATTTGGGATCTTCAGCCGTTTGTGGCTGAGAATGAGGCTGAGTCTAGGTATCTTGTTTCATGATTGTTTCATCTTTGTTTCATGATGTGATACGTAACATCCTGGGTTCCAATCGGTTGATGATGTTTCACGCTCATTCCGGGCTCATTCCCCACCCTTCCATGCTCTTCCATTTGCATACACAGTATATATTTTCATTTATATTTGATTGGGTTTGATTTTGCGATTTAACAAAATTTCACATGAGGTTACATTTTTCGTGCTTCACGTGCCATGTGTCTTTTTGATGTGATGACAGCTACACCCGTGCATCCTGAACCCAATTTCAAGTCGTATTAAAAACTTGGCTTAATTAAAGCCTGTATATAGGGCCCGTAAATCGCCCTAGTGATCCCTGAGATGCACGGAGGCTTCTTCGGGGGTCTGCAAAGGGGTATTGTCTGCAGGATTTTTATTGTTACGCACCTGAGTCTACTACTGCTATGGCCGGAGTTATGTGACGGCTGCATGAGATTTCCCTTCGCTATGCGCACCAATTCCATTGATATGTACAGGCCCCAACATAGAGCTGGCTTCGGAAAATCGGCCTACATGCAGTCCCCAACATTGGACCGGCTGCCAAAACTCCACATGCTGTTCCCAACATCTGTCGCCTACGCTGAAGCACATGTCCCTAATATTTTTTCGGTGTTAAGAATTGTTAAAAAAAAACACACAACGCCATGGCTGGAAGGGTAAGTATATTTGGAAAATATGAAGTCCAACTCTTCAAGCCTGAAAGGTGTATACGTGGTTTGTGTGAGTGTATGCAGGATTCTTTGCACCAGTTCTTAAACAGCCATATTTCAGCTATTATGGTGCAATAAGTCTACTTAATCTGCAGTTTAGAAACCTCCATATGGCTTCTGGAAAGTTTATGGCTTCCGTGCTGTAAATGCAGGAATTACATCTTTAGATTTTCTACAATATATGCAGGCAAACCCACTTAATTTTGGGGCCGTCTATGCAGGTGTTGAGCCTTTCTATACAGTACTCATTAATGTAGAGATAACGCCAGATCCGCAACGACGGTTGCGGCACCAGGAGGACCTGTGATTAACCAGGGAGTCATATCCAGTGGATGACTCATACTATAAGAGATTGACCTCATAGTCTCATCAAGATATGTACACACTCTAGGGGAAGTGTTTGCTTCAGGAATAGGAGACGGAGAGTTGTCAGTGCTCATTGAAGTATTATCAATACGAGATCTTTTGGTGGGTCTGGTTCTTGGAGGTATCTTGGTATCCCTTCGGGCAGTTGATATTCGATTTTCGATACTAACAATAAATGGGGGCGAAGTCCCCTTCATATATTTGGAGATTCTTCCTTCATTACGGCATTCATTGTAACCACAATTGATTGCCGCAGGAAAGCAGATGGCTGGCTAACCAGCCAGCCGTGGTTATCAGAGTGCGCTCTTTTCATTGCTGGTTTTTAACAATTAATAATACAGTAACTTTCACACCATTTATGATGTAACAAACACTAGGAAAGAAGAGGAAACTACATGCAAATAATGTCTTAGTAATTTCATTACATTGTATAATATTCTAATGTTTTTTTGCCAGCCTAAATTGAGTATGTAGAAAGGGACTGGCCAGGCAATTAATTTCCCTTTCTGAATAGGTAAATCCGAGGCAAAATCATCCCTAGAAGCTGGGAAACTTATCCCCGAGACTGGAAGTCTATTTTATTTGTTCTCCGGATTTGGAAAGGAGGGGAGCGTACTTCCCAAAAACTCATACTACGGAGAAAACCAGACTACGAAAAGGAAGTTTAGTTGGAGTGGTATATCGACGAAAAAAATAAAAAATAATCAATTTTTTTGGAGAGTTTGCTGCAAATATAATTTTAGTTTAGCTTTTAAACTGGCTTGATACTAGCGAGTATTTCTTTTTTTTCTACAGCTCATGAGTATTGCCGGTTGTGGGGAGAAGTGTATTCTTCCAAGAATAATTTTCAGTATTCATGTATATTCCTAAAGTTTATTGATGCAGAATACTAGGTATAGAATTATTAGAGTACAGTGAAAATGTATTAGTATAAGACAGCATCGTTAAGATTACCGTATAAATTTGTATAATATCGCTACGTGACTATATACTACGTACAGTACAGCCGAGAGCCTGGAATTGACCTGCTCCAGACGGCTGAAGTGACCCAGAAAAGGTATTTTTTTTTTCTAATACAACCAAGTTGGTTGACAAAAATCTGGAATATCAAAAACCTTACTTTTACTACAATACAATAGAAAATGGGAACTCTGCATCAGGTCTTTTTGTCCTGAAGTAGCTTGGTGCACGGGCGTGTACCGAAACGCTTGGTCCAATACCAAGGTTTGCACCTGTCCAACGAACAACTATACACTCACTGGTAATTTAATAACAGTGTTAAAAATAATGATGGCTAATTAGTAGTAATAATGATATTTGTTTTCTTGATAGGGTTGTTATGCTAATTACTACAGCACCGGCCTAGTACAGTCTAGGGCACCAACACACTACAGAAGTATGATAAATACGCGTACAGTATCTGTAAATTCCATACCGGTAGTTCAAAATTGCACAATTCTAGAGCATCAACATAATATAGAACAGAAGTGGAGTTAAGGTCAGTCCCATCTAGTACTTCGTACAGTCTTCTACAGCCTATCACTGCGGTTAGCACAATATCAGTACCGTATATTCAGTATAATCAGTCAAACCATTTAGGGTCATAATAGGATCAGTGCAGTACTACAAAATTATTACAATAACTCACTATTAACGAGCCGTTAAACCTATATCAATAGTCCTATACATAATTTCCTATATATTCTCCACGACAATCTTCTTGGTTAACTTGTCACTCCATAATTCTATCAATACTTGATTCTTAACTAAGAAAACCTTTCTTCGAAAGTCAACGCTTTTCCCAAGAGGATCCCATACCATATATCTCTATAACACATTGCATGAAATCGTTTGGATTATGCTTGAAAGCATCCTTGTGGGCTTCAAATACTGCAGTTTGTACAGGATATATAGGAAACAGGGGACTTAGAATGAGGATGACCAGTCTACACTGCTTACGAATCACTAAACGTGTTCTTTGACCGCTAAAGTCCAACAAATCTGGCTGATTATTAGCAGGCCCTTTCCAAGTTTATAGGAACACGGGGGGACATATACCGCTTATAGATGCTCTGAGATTTTTAGTACACTAATGAATACTCATAGGTACTCATCTACAGTCATCTACCACTTAGATTTATCACACATACTCTCAGACACTCCTATAGAGGTTGAACATGTGTGACGTGCCGACCCGTGTATCCAGGTAAGGTTACATACACTACAGCGGAATTGAACAAGCTCCATAAGGTTCCAAAGAATGCATGAGTGCAGACTAGTGTTATATCTGGATGTTGGCGTCATGAGTTATTAGGTTTGACTTCAAAGAAGGGATTAAAAAGACCGGTGCAGGAGCAACGAGTCCAAGGTGAAAAGGTATATATAAAGGGGATTTCGCTCTTGGTTGAGAGGTATCACTAGTGGCCAGAATATTAAGGATTTCTTAGTACTGATCCGTGGCACCACTAAAAACATAAGAGTCAACAATGAGCAGTTCCGAAGCTTTTGGATTTTTTGGAGCACAACGACATAGACGTTCCTGATTATGCCAATAGGGATGACAAAGTGCAGCAATATATACTCTTACATGTTCTCATACACTCCTATAAATACCTACATATATTCTCAGACATCCATAGATACTCATATGTATATATGATTACTCCAGATTCGGTAGATCCACAACAAACAAGATTGAAATTGGGCTAATATAGCTTATACAACCCCTCTACAGAACCTCTAGAGCTTGCAATTAAACAAAACCTTGGTCTACGGTAATTAATAAAAATGTACCGTGACACATCTACCAATGGGCTGTTCCAAGAAGCGACACATCTACCAATGGGCTGTTCCAAGAAGCAAGCCACCAAAAATCCTCATGTACTAAGCTGAAATTTCAGAGATTCTCAGACATTTCACACTTCAGATATTTGCCAAAGCTGTCTGAAATTCCTGAAATTTCTCCCGTACATTTGGAAGTATTATTTGATGATATTCTTTACATTAAATTGATTAGAGTAAAATAGATTCCTTAGAGTATGAATTTAAGCACTAATATGGTTGGAAAGCCACAACTAATATCATTTTTCAGACCCCAAAAAGACACAGCAAGAGAATGTATAGCATCATCAGCAGTTGAATAGAATTTTTTATTTGTATATTAGTAATATGATTTTTTGCTCCCTTACCGTGTTTTATTTTTCTTCCTGCCCTCTCTTTGTCACTCCCTCTGTTCTGAAAGCTCTCGTTTTCTCATTTTTTCTCATTTTTTCTTTCTTCTCTTTCTCATTTTTTTTTTTCCTTCTTTCTCCTCTACTTTTTTAATCTTCATACAGAAGACTCGCCATAACTAATTTCTAGCTAATCCAGCTTCAACTTTATGACGTAAGAATATTTTGCACCCACCGGTTATGAGCCCTCTCTTAACTCATCATAGCATTTCGAATAGGAACTAGAGACTGATAGGATAAGAAGTTAATGGCAATATATGAGAGAGCTACAGATTGTACTGCAAGACACATACAGCTGGTAATACAGTGAAATAATTTAAATAGGATTAAATAGACCCGAGGTTTAGAGCTCTAGATATCGGGATAGAAATGTTAGGCTGTTTTGGGCCTTGGAAATGGTCTAGACCTAAAGTTTGCTCAGAAGTCCTGACTCTAAGTTTGGCCTAGTCTAATGTAAGCTTAAGGGAAAAGCTTAGAGCTTATAGGACCCCAACAGGTTATTCTCAATAAGCTTCAACGGAAACAAACAAAGCGCTTCCTGCAGGACAGTAGCCACCATTCTCCCGTCCAACGTAAAGTACAGACTGGTGACCAAAACACGGTCGTTGCTCAACCTCTGGAACTTATAGTCCAAAAACATCCACTGCGTGGGGTCAAAGTCGGTATCGTGGTAGTAGATGGTGTGGTCTAAAGAAACCCGGAAAAAGTCCGTCTTCTTATACTCGAGCGTGGGGAACACGGCGCGCAGCACGGTGCCTAAGTAAAACGAGTCTGAAACATAGGCAAAGTCCACCATCTTGGTGATGAGCTTGTTATGGGCCTTTTCCACATTATCGTTGACCTTGAAGAAAAGCCCAAACAGTCTGTTTCCCGGCTCCGGCTCCCGGTGTTTCTTGGACCCCCTAAACGTTTCTGGCAAGAGCACGTGGGTCAAGTTGCCGTTGGTGTGTTCTAGCGCATTCATATCTTCGAGCTGGTCCTTATACTTGTAGAAGGTGTAATGAGGTTTGCGCAGAAACTCAAACGGCACCTTGGTGCGTGGATTGGCCCTGTCCTCAGGACTAAGGGCTGCGAAAGCCTGTTTCCTCTTCCGGATGTTGTTGTTCCTGCAGAACGACGCTATCATGGTGAAACACACCTCGCTGTTCTGGTAACACTTGACGAGACGCAGACAAAAGTTGCGCCCCTCCGACGTCTCCACCACCTCATAGCGCATCACACTCTTCATCAGCCCTGCTTTCAAGAAGTACAGATGCAACAGATGAATTTCGAACTCGGGGTCTGAAATCAGCTCCCACGCGGCACGCAACGCCTGCGCCACAAACTCACCGCCGTAGGTCCCACGTGCGTCTGTCCTGAATGGCTCCAAGGGGTACTTGCCAATGAATTCCGTTTCCGATTTGCGGATAACCGCAAGCTTCTCCTCCATCTTGCACACCTGATCGTTTTCGTACACCTCTTTTAAACTCATATTGTTGATTGATGTATTGGTCTAGTTGACTGGTTAATTAATCTCTTGACTGCTCGGACTGGCCTCTAATTGATATCCTGGTCTGATTTCAGTAGACCTTGCTCGATGGATTGGTGTTTTTGATCGTAATGGCTTGTTTGGTGGTTGCTTGGTACTTTGTTTAGTACCTTGTTTGATCTCGTTTAAATCCTTTTTGAAACCTTATCTCTTAGGTAATTTCGGACCAGGATCTTGTGGGGTTGGTCAATGGTGGTTCGCGATTGTTGGGTTGGTCGGAGTTCTGGGTGGAGATAGACTTTTATAGGCGCGCCTCGCGGGTGAATGCCGAGGAGATGTGCATGCGCACGGGGTTGCACCTCGGCTCGCGCTTGTCACCGTTGAAATCCGGGGCACGTTGGATCTTATTCGTGACACGTCGAATCTGAGAATGTCCAATGGGAAAATGTTGGACGTGAAAATTGGGTGTAGAATCTGGAAATGTTGGACTGGATATAGACTCTCCAATTGTTGGGCTGAAAGGGTTTTCGATTTGGGAATGTTGGGTTGCATTGATATGGGATAGTCTCCTGGTCAGACCTGCACCTGACCCCCAATCTACACACCCTTGCATTATCATCCTTTCATTATCATCCTTCATTATCATCCTTTCATTATTATCCTTTCATTATCTTGTCTGATCTTTCTCTTCCAAAACATTCATTTTCCACTTTAATTTCCATATCTGGCCACCTTCTCTATATCCAATTTCGCGTCTTCTTTTTGTTTATTTTCAATTCTCTCACATCCTGTACCTTTCACCCATTGAAGCAGGAACCCCAGGCCTCATAAACGTCAAGCCCTCTTGTACAAACGTCGCCACACACTCCCCCTTCGGAGTATAGAAATGCCCCCGCACCAATGTTCTAGCATTGCTTGAAATCTTATACTGGTAGCTCAACGTCAAATACTCATTGAGAACGTCAAAAGTGTCCCAGTCGTCCACGTGAAAATACACATTGTGGTCAAGTGACATGGCCTCATAATGAAAAATATGGAGTGCATTTAGGGTGACATCCAACATGCGTCGTGCATCCTTGGATTCGTCGAATTCTTGCACTAGATTGTTTTTTGTCGGGTTCCATTCCATGTGAAGCGCGCGTGCCATGGTGGTAAGGATGGCTGCATCTGAAAGATCTGCCAAAGCGACAAAGTTGAAGATGGGGTTTGCAAAGTGTTTGATTTGTGGCTGGTGAATTTTGCTCCAGAGCGTGATCCACCGTTCGCTGGGCGCTGTGTGCTGCTCCTCTGGAGTCAACGTGTAGTCGAGGAATTCATCGGAATATGCGTTGTTGATGAAATCGGTATGGTAGGACTGGTAAAGCTGAGCCGGATCGGGGTACTTTTTCTGAAGTTCCGGAACTTGGTGAATATAATTGACATTGAGTCCATTCTTTGATTCTTTACCTCTGTCACTTCTATGGTTCCCCTGCTTCTCGACACTCTTGGATCTGGCCTTTCTCTTTTTGAGAGAGAATGTGGCAATATACGAAACCTTATCTTTCTGAACCACCTTGATCTGACGTTTGCAGAAATCGTCACTGTCAAGAAGCATCTCCACAATATAAGTACAAGGGATGGAGGCGTTTCCTGCCCGGAGAAAGTGGGAGTGCACAGAATGGGGCACGTATCCCGGCGCCGATTCCATGGCCACCAAAAGCGTCTGTGCAAATGTATGGCCTCCATACGTTCCCCTGGCTCCAACGATGGGCAACCTAAGGGGGTAGACGCCTTCCCACGTGACGTCGTTGACTTTGTGGACTCTGAAGGCCTCTTCAAAGTCTATGACAGTCTTAGTCATTGAATGGTCGATTTGATGGTTTCAGGTAAAACTTTCACTGATGACTTGATCTCAAATTGACCCAATTCAAGCAATCTCAATTCAATTTAGCTCAAATTGGTTTAGCTTGATTCAAGCAAAATTAAATTAAGGTTCAATTCGACTGAGGGGGTAAATTGAATTTTCATGTGTTTACCCCACAATGCGCATGTGAGCTGGCCCCAAACCCGTGCCTCTGGCCATGCGCACATGAGAATCGAGGTATCCTGCAAATAGGCAAGCTACCCAACAGAATAGACAAACCAAAGTGTTGGCTTCATATGATCATTGCAAGATGATTTGTCATTGATGTTCAAGAGTCACGTGATTGGGTTCATGGCACAGAGACTTAGAACGTATATTCTATTAGTTTAATTTGAGATTCATATACTCATCTGAGCCTCTCGATGCTTAATTCTGCATTGTTTCATTCAATCATATCCAATAGCAGATCGAGTAATCAAATCACAACTCTTCACTGAACGTCATCTTGATTTTATAAGCCTTCATTCTGATGCACTAGTCTTCGACGTGGAATGATGTTCTGCAACGCAATCTCATCCTCCACATCCACATCTCTGACCTTATGGATGATTCCTGACGACTTGTTTGTTTTTGGATACTTAGGCACAACCAAAGGGCTGGAAGTATGGTTTGCAAATGCCCTCTGTTTCAAGACAAATGCACTATCTTGCTCATCCTCGGAAGAATTGTGGCCCAGACTCGAGAGACCGATAAGTTTTCTCTGTGATTCCGTAAGAGGCAAGTCCCAACATTGGTCTTGAGGCTTTAGAAGCTTCAAGAGGTTGATGAAGATTATGGCCACTAAAATCCACTGCAAATGAACCACATGGGAATATGCCTTTTGGATACAGAAAGTGGCGTATTGAGCAATGGTAGTGGCCTGCATTCGGGTCCACCACGTGTTTCGGTACACGGTGTTGACATCGTAGTATTTGACATTGTAAAGCTTTATGCAGTAGTCCACCAATAAGAGTGTCAAGTGCAAGGTGAAAAGACGGGCCACATTGGTCCAGAAGTTCTTGAACTGCTTTTCTTTGCTCACTTGTCTTCGAAGCGCCTCTTTTACCACTGGACTCGTCCACTGCCCCGATGCCGTTTTTGCGGAGTAGTCGTTTTCATCATCGTCACTGAGTTCATCAATATAGTCACTTTTCACCTGTTCTTCCGATATGATGATGGGGTTGCGGCTCGTTTGAGGCAACGGAGGAGGAAGATAATCCTTCAGGATGGTGGCTCCATTGGAGGATACCGACTTGAAAAATAAGATATCTTCACTGGCTCTTTTTTTGTTTTCTCTGGCAAAAAGGGCATCTCTGGCAGCAATTTCACGGCTGTTTTTCGCCGAAGCCATGCTTGAATAGCTTGAAAAAGCTGGGAACCCGGAACGTGCCATATTAGCATCGCTTGGGATCTGCATATTATGCACCCGAGCATCGTTGACAAGATCGTTTGGCATTCTTTTTGGAGGCCCGGAGATTCCGTTGATGGCGGATTTGATTTCGGCCGAATACGACTCGTTGCCTGTATAGAAGTGTTCGGAGAATGGGGAATCAGGCATTTTGGATCGAAGATAACTTGAGCAGGGCAATTTTTGTTGTGGTGCGCGCTGTGTACAGGATACGACATGAACCATTATGAAACGTAAACGTCACCCAAAACTTAGTTTCACCGTTTTTTATGTGACTTGGTCCAAATCAAAACTTTCCATTTGTTCGTTGCAAAGAGGCAAAATTGTTGGCCGCCCATGTGCACACTGAAAAGGTAACCGGCATTTCCTCAAGGAATCAATAATATGATTCATTTCCTGTGTAGTGAGATTTTGACCAAATTTCACACTCAGACGACAGGCACGGAGAGCAATGGCATCAAAAATGTATGCTGGGATACTTCTTATGGAAAGGAACCAATTGGACACAGCCTGTATATCTTGGGAAGAATTTTTTTTGTGGGAAAAATGGTGCAACATGTGCTGTTTTAAATGTATAGCAGATGTTTTCTGGAGATAATGGTTGAGGTGGGTAACAGCAAGGGAATTGGGTTGAAAACGGTAGTCGATTCCAAAAGCAATAAAGTTTGCATGGTATTTTTGAAAGTATCCAACATCTTTTTCAGTCACTGAAAACTCTAGTGGGTCATCTAGCGCTATACGCAAGTCAACGGCAGGATTTGCAACCATATCAACAAACTCTTCCAAAAAGGCCTCGAGCCTGACTCGTTCATCACATGCATGAGGATCAATTGCTAGTAATTTGAACCCGCTCAGGGCCAAAATAAACAGGCTTTGCACTTGCGATATGATCTTCAACCTGGACTCGTCGATGTCTCGTTCATCAATGGATATGTCGCCCAGGAAGTACTTGGAGCTCTGCTCAAGGAAAGGCACAAGTGGAGCCTTTTTCTTTTTCGGCAGCGGATTGGACCTGTAACTCAAAATATCCTGAACAGTTCGTAGCACTGTCTCCCAAATACACAGAATATCATCCGTATACAGTTCACTGATGCTGATGAAGTAGGAGACTTGTTTGGCGCCAAGTGAGGTTTTGAATATCGTCCATAACGATGCATTTTGCTTCTGGGAAAGTGCCACGTGTACACCGTTTAGGAATACGAGCTGCATCCCTTGATCCGAAACACACATGGCCCCTTCAAGCGCAAAATCGGCCAGATCAAGACCACGACTAAATGTTTTAGAGTCGGGTCCATCGAAAAACTTAAGAAATAGCGATTGAAGCAGTGAATCTGTGGAACTGAAAATCCACTCCACTTGCTTCTGCTCCATGAACTCCACCCTGACATCTAGTGACGGATTTGCCACCGTTTCAATAAACACCATTCTCTTCAAATCCCTCTCCAATTTCTCTCTTGTAAGATTTCCCTTCACATATCTGGAACGGACAGGCATATGGGCAAATAGTCGACTTAAAATCACCATAGTCCCTTTAGAGGGGATTCTGACATTGAAGAAATCCGTCAATACATCCACCAAAGAGGGGTTGCTTGAGCTGAACGTCACAGCTGCAGGTTCATTAGGGGTGGCGGATGCTAGTACAAAAGTTGAACATAGGCCAAGAATGGTGCGGGTGGAGGTCCCTTTATACCCCACGGGAAGGAGGGCTGCTTTGCAGCCACACCGAATCGGAAGTGCACCCGACTGGATTTGCGCTTCTTCAACCTGCCCCATTTGCGCTTCTGTGGAACTCACATCCCTCTCACTGCAATCGCCGCTGCAAGCACTGCTGTAAGATTCGGACACTGAACCTCCTTTGCATTGGGTGCGCTCGTCACTTGCAGCCATTGCCCTCGGATCTCCTTCCAGGGATGAGGGGCTGCAATTCGAAATCCGGACTGGGGAGTATAAATAGGGAGCTAAATCCCCCATTTTTTTGCTTTCGGTTTCTTCTTTGTCCTGCACATTACACCCCCTGCCGTATCTAGTCTGTTTTAGGTGCCCATCATGTGATCCACAGTCAGCAATCGACAAAAGCTCATTCCGTTCTATTCCTTTTCCATTATCTTCGATACATACACTAAGGGACTTCAAGTTGATTTTGACAGTCACCTTGTTTGCGCCTGCACAAATGCTGTTTTGTATTAAAACTTGGAGAACAGCCTGAAGGCCATCAAAATGGGCATGGGAGCGGATTTTCTGGGCAGAAATGTTATCTAATTGGTGGATACGTTTCATTTCATGGCGGCAAATCTCAGATATATGGATCTATCTGAGGATCAAGAATCGGTCTAGAAATTTGACGGGGCTTGTGTGAAACTGAGCTTGATTTGATCAGGACTTAGGTTAACAACAGCTTGTATTGACCTGAAATGCCAAGATCTGAGCTTATCTATGGATGATTCCAGAACCGAAGTTACCTGAACATAAGCTTCACCAGAACTGACCTTATCTAATATCTGGGGTTATCAGGATCAGCCTAGGATCTTTCCAGGGTCAGAACTTCAGATTATTCAACCTCTCTATTTGGGAATGTCTCTTTCAGACTGTATAAATGGGTCTGCCTCGAATCCTACTTGAATCTAGGCTTTTGTGGGATTTGGAAACACTACGGACTGGCTCGCGGCCATCAACGAGCAAATCTCACTACTGCAGATCCGGTGGTGCAGAAACTTACACGTCCAAATGACCGCCTAACCTAATGAATATAAAATCAGTTAATTTTAAACAGTCGGATCTGAAACCGAAACCTTTGAAGTTCAAATTGGATTTGGGAATATGGAAACTATAATCTTGCCCGAGGCTCAGCTGAAACACCAGCTGGTCTCGGACACTATATGCACCACCAGCATCACTCATCTACACATTAACATTAAACATCGAAACTTTGAAATCGATGAACAGAACATTGATTGAATTCGAGCAGTGAAATCATACATCTCATTGCAACTGAAAAGAATATAGTCAATCATCGATATTCGAACATTTGACTGCATCACATGACTAAATCACATGAGCGGGAAGACCATCTCCGAAGAGGATCCCAAATCTCGCCGGTCCAAAGTCTCATTGCCGGTTCCATTTCCGGCGCCATAGCCAGGTATGTCTAAGACCAGTCAAAGAAACTGAACTGGCGATAAGCTTACTGAATCATATCATCCTTGGTACTAACATGTAGGGCGGTGGCAGCTCCTTTGGACACCATCAAGATCCGGTTCCAGCTACTGCTGATGCGTCACGAACACCTAAAAGGGACTCAGATAGTCATGGATCTTTTGAAAAACGAGGGAATTAAGGCCTTGTGGAAAGGGAATGTGCCAGCAGAACTTCTCTACATTCTCTATGGAGGAACACAATTTACAGCGTACTCGGTGTTGAACAAGAAGTTCTCTCAGATACAGAAAAGCAGTGGCTTTTCTCTCAGTTTACCTACTCATTCATTCTTGGTAGGGTGTGCTACAGGAGCGGTCAGTACGGTGGTGACGTACCCTTTTGACTTGCTAAGGACACAGTTGGCTGCCAACGACACCAAAACATTCTTGTCCATGTCAGGCACTTGCAAGCGAGTCTTAAAAGAGCAAGGAATCAACGGTTTCTTTATCGGAATCAGGCCCACACTTGTATCCATGCTTGCGAGTTCGGGGGTCTTTTTCTGGTCATATTCCTTGGCACGAACCGCATTTGAAGATCTAGAAAAAAAGACAGATTATCAAGTTTGGGGCGTGGAGGCTATGAGTGGCCTTGTAGCTGGAGTCACAGCAAAAGCCCTAACTTTTCCAATGGATACTTTGAGGAAGCGGATGCAGGTCTACAAGAATAACAAGGCCACGGAGCTCTTTTTAAGCCATTTGAAGACCTACGGACCTGCGAGCTTCTACAGGGGCTTCACTATTGGCTTGATAAAAACTGCTCCCACGAGTGCCATTTCCGTGGCTGTGTATGAGTACGCAATCACCACTACCAATCTTGTTGCCGAGGCTTTCTAAGGGAAGAGAAGACAAAGGAGCTAAAAAGATAGAAAAAAGAGGAAAATGTGATTTAATGGGTTTACGAGGAGAAATAGAGAGGAAGAGAAGAAGCAGACCAAAATAATAAAGGATAGAAAATGAAGATATGGGAATAAATGGGAATAAGAAGGTATGGCAGCTTTATTTGACTTTATATTCCAACGGAAATCCATTGGAAGCTCTATCGAAAGCAGCACCGCACAAGCCATCCATGAAACGAGAACCTAGAGCCTGGAACCTAGAAGCAAATCTCTCAATTACATGAGCTATCTAGGAGATTCCAAAAGCCAAGATATTCTATTCCGGAACTTGTTCAAAGCTCCTTTTTGGGGAAAATAATCCAAAACACTTCCATTAATAGAGTTCTCTCTTCACAAATACTCCAAGAGGCTCTCTCATTGACAGTCCATTACTCACAATCTATCCAAAGATTTTCAAAACCGTCCAATAATATTTCAAGATGAATGCTCAAGAGGTCATCCAAGAATACGATTTACTACCAACAACTACCAAGCCATTCAGAAGCTAAAGAAGCCACTAAGATCTATGAAGGTAGTAATTTTTTTCCACTTCAGAAACTATTGCAGAACCATCAAAATATTCCATACAATCGATTTAGACAGACCAAAATATTCCAAGTTCCTACAAAAGAAGAACTGGCCAGCCAAAAAATTGGGCACCATTAGTTCGTTCTGTCTGTTAAGGCTTTTGGAGAACGATATCTCCTTTTCAAATATTGGACCATTACATTCCCAATAGAATCACCACAACATCAACAGAGTTCAAGAAGATACTGCACCATTACTAGAGTGCTACTAGATCACCAGAAGATACTAAAAGTTTATTGAACTTGAGAAACCGGTGGTAACTGCATGTTCACTTGATTGCACATAAGAAAAGACCGATGGAACAATGTTGGCCTTTCTCAGGGAGAATGAAATTTGAACAGGGCTCATCTAGCTCTCATTCAACTCGTCTAGCCCTAATGTAAAGAAGATATAAGAGGCAAGATCGCTTTCATGAGAAATAATCAAGACAACTCAGTTTGCGAACAGGGTATTCAAGAATTTCACAGCATGGTTTAGACCACAGATTATTCGAAGGTACTAAGAGGTTAATAGAGTGCTATGGGATTACTAGATTACTTGAAAATTACCAAAGGATACTAAAATATTATCAAAGGATACCAGCAGATCATTAGAGTGTTCGAAAATACTCGAAAACAAAAACTAGTATATTACCAGAATATCACTAGAGCACGAAGATTACTAGAGAATTGCTGAAAAATAACAGAGTACTAGAGTATTCGAGTATTACTAGAGGATTACTGGAAATACTAGAATACTAGAGTACTAGAATTCAGGGTGCCAGAAGAAACTAAAAGTTCCCCAGAGTACTCGAAAGTACTTGAAGATTACTAGAGAACTATGCATTACTAGAAATTACTAGAACACCAGAATTCCAGACCCTATGCGGTTCCCAGATTACTGAGGATTACCTTTTGGAGTTAAAACCTAGGAAACTTTTTTATCCACATACTAGAAGAAATCAAGGAAAACCCATGTCATAGGACCACAAATGTACTCCCATATTCCAAAGACTGGCCATTTTGGACCAACATCAAGTCAGAAACTGGTTGAAGGCACAATTCATGATCTTTTGGATATTCCTACATATAAACACCAATATCGACTCCAGGTTTACCTTGGTTGGTCAAAACAGTCCCAGCTGGAAGTATGTGGTTGTTCATGAGCCAGCTCATGAATCCAGGATTTTCGGGAAAAAAAGCTCGTCTTCGTGGATAGAACTCGAACCCTCGCCATTCTCATAGTCGTTTTCGTCAGCTGACATGTCAGCTGAATTCAAATAACTGGGGTCCAAATATTCGATGGACTTGGTGAACAGATTGGGCAGAATGTACTCCAACTCGGTTTCCAAAATCGGCGAGCCTGCTTCTTTGGGCGGCACATGACCGCTGCCGGTTCCAGAATGTAAGTGGAACGACGTTGAATTTGAGAGTAAGTTGTGTATTCTGGAATCCAACGGCGAGGGTCTCTCGTCTGTCCTTTCGCCAGCCAAATTGGTGTCCGTTTTCTCCGTGTTTAGCTCTTCACGTTGGTTTTTTTTGCCTTTTTGGTTGGTACTGGAATCACGTGCCAGTGAAACACGTGATTCTCTGGCCCCATATCCCTTACGAAATTCCCCTTGCCCTTCGAAGCCCTTGAAATCTACTTTTTGATCGCCATCAACTCCTCTTTGGCTCCAATCCTCTCGCGTGGGACCTTTATCCAACTGATCCTGTATATAATGCGGGAGTGTTTGGCCCACCAAAGAGCTTCTTTTCTGCCGAAACGTCCTGGTTTCATTTTCAAGGGGCGCTGAAAGTGCATGGGGAAGCGGAGGTTCTGTTTTGGAGGAATTTTTGGCCCGTGCCAGGAGAGATTTGAAACTGAACCTGCGTCTCGGCTTCTGCGCTCTAATTGGCTGGTAATTTCCATCCATATTGGTAACTTTGGTCACGATAGAAACATCGGAGATGGATGTCTGTGGAGGTCTGCTTAGGGGCTCCAAATGGGTCAACCTGTTCAACTTGCCAGTGTCCACGTGGCTCAAATGACTATTCAATGATTTCCCTGGCAATTGACTATTTAAGTGATTATTTCCTAAATTGGTCAATTGGCTGTTTGGACGTTTTGATGGGCCTGGAATATCCAGATTTTCAGCGTGACCTTTTTGAACTTGGGAGTCAATAGGTCTCTGGCCTTTTGTGGGGTCCTCGAAATCTAGAAGGTTCAAACCAAGAATAAGGTCGTTGACATCTTGGAAGAGATCACCCCGGGCTTCTGTGCAGGACTCAATAATGTTTTTAAATGCCGGGTATTCTTCAAGCCACGAATTGGCCCGGATGAACGGCTGGAGAACTGTGGGGTCCGCCATGACGGTGTTGTTATCAAGGCAGGAACACGTGAATGCGGGTCCGGTCACGTGAGCCTCGGTATGTCCTTACTTTTCCAGAAATCGTTACATTATACGAGGTTGATTAGTCGGATATTCTCACTACGGGAAACTTAAAGTATCAGCAGTAAGTTCTTTTGGACTGTTGGCTTAAAATGTTCCTCTGAAACAAGTTTTACTATATCCCCTGCATACAATCGCATGCACTATAAACAAACCTACCTTTTCAAGTATCAGGTCCGATACAGATTTCTCCTTAAAATAATTGTAACAATGTATTAGTATTTGTAGTTTCTAGGAGGGTTGATAGGAGCATTTGTGGGAGGGTTGCTATCGAAATGCATGAATAAGACCGGCATATAACGCCTTGTGGGAAGACCTGGTAAGTATGTTAGTAATGAAACACACGATAACTAAAAAAACGAGATGGTGAAAAAGGCCTTCATTTATATACGGTCCAATTTTATTGCTGAAAGAAACAGGTATTGTCAATCAGAAATACACAGGATCAGACACCCAGTAGTTCCGTTTCTGGAAGTATGGGTAAAATGCAGGATTCTTACATAGCAGAAAAACCGTAACAACTAGAATATTTGAGCTAGATTTGGCACTATTCTGTTTTGGCGTAGACTCTTTAATTTGTATGCTCTTCTACTACTGAACAGTATCACGTGACCATCGTTTTCATACACTGCTTTACACACATATACCTTATTTTTCTGGTTTAAGTCAAACTAATTTGTTGGTGGCAGTCATTTGGTATCTAACAAAGTAATTTTTTTTGACCTTATTTGAGCTAGTTTCGGGGATTATCCTGCATATAAGCCATATTGCCAGACCAGATGTGCCAGTCTTTATAGAACACTCTTTGGGACATCATTAAAGGTCAATAGTAACTCGCAATTATCAGGAAGTGTATGTGACTTATCCAACAGTGAATAATATAAAAAGCCCTACTCCCAATTAAGTACATTTATATTTTAGTAGGTGCTTATATCTTCAGTCAATTCTTTGGTACATAAAAAAACTCGGATTTTCCGTGTCATGTTGAAGGTATCCACTTAAACAGGTGTACAGACCTTAGTTTAAGTAGTCCAGAAGACTAGCCATCAAATTAAAATTCACCACCTCTTCTAGTACTGTTACTATTGCTTCTACTTTCCTAACCCTCCCTTCAATTAAATAGTCTTTGATGGTCAACAATCAATATTAATTTATCAAAATTAAATTTTTAAAAATCTGGTTGCTAGTCTGCTCTAGCAAAGCTATGGTTTGGTCCTAATGCTTCATATTACGTTGTTTCTAGTAAGCATCCGTAGTCTTTGAGTTTTTGAGTAATTAGAGAGTTTAGTGAAGTGGACTGGATCAATACATTTACTGTTATTTTGTGGTGTAAAGTACTAGTTTCTATTCATTCGTTGAGGATTCCTGAAAAAGAGGAATCTAAGCTGCCTATAAATTTTCAAGAGAAGGGGTGGCCACCGAAACACGTTTCACCAGAACAATAGAGTCCTCGCAAGCCACCCTGGTACCTCGTACAATGATGGCTGGTCGAAGCTTTTTATATTGGACATTGTTAGTATTAATTAAAGAGACTTAAACTATGGTGGATCTACAATTATAGTGTAAACAGTGGAGGTACGGATTTTGTAGGGCACGAAATTTATCAATTAGAGATTGTGCAAGTCTTTCTCAGTCTCTCTCAATCTCAGCTTCAGTCACTCTCTAACTTAGTCTTTCACTCAACTACAAACTACAAACTACCAAGTAAATATTTAATTACCAGAATTCTTAAATCAGCAGAATCATTTAACCTTGAAGATAAAATTAATTAGACTCATATGAAGCATTGTATGCAGTACACACATACATGTAGCATTCTTGAACATTTTTAGTACTTTCTAAATACGATTTAGGTATTTTCAACTAATCTTCCAAGAGAGTTTCACCACATAAGGAATAATTTTAACTGGAAAATGAAATTGTGGGGATAATGGGGGTAGTACCTGTATGCTGGCCACGAGTGTTTCATGTGCGTGCAGGATTGCGTCTCCCCAGAGTATATAACAACGAGTTCCCCCAGACTAATCTGAGCGCTCGAATATTTTGATTTCTCTATTCTGACCGTACCATGAGACGCAGGACATGAAGTTACAATACACTTTAGTCCTTATTTGGATGGTCCTTAGATGGTCCTTAGTGGGATGAGAAATCTAGAGGCTGGTAAGGTCTGGTTCTGGAAGACACTATGTTTCAAAATGTTCTGTCAAATTGTCTGGACAAAGATTTGATTCTTTACTGAATTCTTTCTTTTTGTTTTCACTAAAAAGCTGAACTAGGAAGAATTGTCGATGCGTTTTGCCTAACCTTATCGAGTCCTTTTTATTAGCACAGCACTCGGCTTGTCATAACTTATAGAGTGACAGATCGTACTGTCAATTTCTGTGGGTAAGCTCTAACACGTCAGATACATATACCTTTTAGCTTCTCGAATTATTGGATGTTCGGCGCATGATCAGCAGTTAGCCCCTTTTCTTCAAAAAGTCCAGAAGACATCACAGTTTAGATACTCAGACACTTGTTCGAGCCACTGATCTATTTACCACTGACTTCACAGACTCTAGTTATTCTAGTTCTTCTGGCTATTAGTCTTTTGGTTATCTAGCTTCCCTCGTTATCTAGCTCTTCTGGTCTTGTTATCTGAAAATGTGTCCAGTTCTCTCGTCCTTATTCGCGAGTGGTTCTACTACTACGATTCCATCTATATCAAGCTCTTGGATTATTGTCTAGGTATAAAGCGAGATCAAACCATCGAGTTAGCTCCTCGTTCAAGCTCATTCACCCGAGGGTTGATCTTAAGGTGCGCCTGCACACCCATGCTGGGGGGATTAATAAGGGTCTCAGTCAGCTGCTCCACGTTGTCGTGGCCGGTATACAAGTTGGGCTCCATGCGTTGGAGGAAAGGGTCGATATGGTCCAAAGGCGTATCGATAAAAAGATCGTCGATATGGATTTGTGTGAAATCGTTGATTTGTGTGAATTCAGTGAATTCGTTGATTTGCATCTCAAGGTCATCCTGCAGGCTCCTGGGTTCCTGGTCGCTTATTTCCGGCTCAATTTCATCATCGTTGACAGTCTCCAAAAGTGGTTCGCAGGGCCCACAGAGTTGGATGCTCTTGCAGCGGACTTTTCTCTTGCACACCCTCTCAATGCAGGTTTTGAAGGTGCCTTTTTTCTTAATGCAGATAATGTAGCCGTGTGCTTCTTGGGGCTGGCGGTTGGGTCTGGCTGCCGAGTTGAAGTGCTCGAAAATGGCTTTCCAGAGCGTTTTGATATGCGCGAGGAGCCCGTGTTGCCCATTGGTCCCGATGGTGGCAGCAAAATCGCCGAATCCAGAGGCTTCACTTCCGCTATAGATTTCAATGAACCCGGCAAATTCTTCGCTTCCAAGGTCAAGCGTTGACGCGGGGTACAGAGAAAACGATGGAGACGATTCCGTCTCAAACTCGTATGCAAGGCAATGAGTCATTAGGCCAAAAAAAAGTCAGTGGATTTCAATAAACCAGACTCTTTGATTGAGTCTGAAAGGGGAGTGCGATGAAATAGTGTGGAGGTCAAGATCAGTTCGAGGCCAAGGTCCTCTTGTCTATCGAGTAGATCCCAATGTTCAAGGACTGATGGTTGAGGACTTGCTATTGAAATGGTAGCAATTTGGCTTTAGTCTGATCAAAATGTCTAATTGTGTGACTATTTTGGAGACTTATTGTGTGACTGTTAAGTGGTTCTAGAATCAAGGTTATCCAGAGTTTTTGTTTTAGTGTCAACCAGTCAAAAGTCAATATTTAAGCCAAAACAGGAATGTCACTTTCGAACTTCTAGTTCAAATCGGAATTCCAATCTGAATGTCCAGGTTTCAGTGTTTTTGTTTCGGAGTCTAGTCCAATTGGATAGTCTTTTGGTTTAGTGGTTCAGGTTTTGGCGTAAGTAGTGGTCAAAGTGGAAACAGGTTTAAAACACTTAATTGCCGTGTGCCGATCAAAATACCAAAGAATCCGAGTCGAGTTTTAGTGGAGTCCAATCGATCGCAGTCGAGTTTAGTGGAGTGTTCGAGTAAGCTTTTGAGTCTTAATGGTGCCCAGTGGTCGAGCAGTAGGTTCGCACCTCAAGTATTAGCAGTTCAAAGTGGAAAAAAAGATCCAAAGTCTGATAAAGAGGTTCGGGTCACGAGTACGGAGGAGTATCGAAGTTGCTGGGCACAATTGCACTGTGCCATGTTGATATGTCACAGACCCACGTCTTTTTGCTCTGCTGGCGAGCACTCCGGCAGAGGTCAATTGCAGAGCCTATGCATGCGCAGAATAGACGCATGAGACAACTGGAGTGATCATTTGGTGGACTGATTGGGTAATTATATCAAAATTGACCCAAAAAGTGCTCAATTTGGAGTCATTCCCAACTCATTCCCAACCCATTTCGGAAATTGCCAACTTAGATTCGGGAAATTGCCAACTTAAGTTCCGGAAATTGCCAACTTAGGTTCGGGAAATTGCCAACTTAGGTTCGGGAAATTGCCAACTTAAGTTCCGGAAATTGCCAACTTAGGTTCGGGAAATTGCCAACTTAAGTTCCGGAAATTGCCAACTTAGGTTCCGGAAATTGCCAACTTAGGTTCGGGAAATTGCCAACTTAGGTTCCGGAAATTGCTCAATTCGGTAACTACCAAATATACTTTGGTAGAGAATAGCATTTTTATCGTGAGAGTACATGGAGCTTGGGTCTGTCTACAGCACTAATACTCTACTATACCATGATGTTCTAGAATAATCTATAAACGTGGACTGTACTACTGTACTCCACAAAGTCTAGAATCTACTACCTTCTAATACTCTACTCCTAAACTTGCATGCTTCATAATATTGTGTTGTAGTGTACTCCGCTGTTCTTTTAATACATAATTCACATCATGTGCTGCACAGAATTACCAACCATAGTGCCCCATATTACCGAATTCCCTACTTCAGTATTTATACTATCTACTGTAGCCATACTGCACATACTATTACTAGTGTACTCTCTCTACTGCACATACTATTACTAGTGTACTCTCTACTGCACATACTATTACTAGTGTACTCTCTACTGCACCCACTATTACTAGTGTACTCTCCACATACTATTACTAGTGTATTCTGTACTACCTTACTCCACACTACTCTATACAGTGTTTTTCAAAACTAGTTAAACCAGGCAACAAAAAGGTTCGTACCCCTTCGCACAGTCTTTCAAACCAATTGGCGTAATGTTTCACACCAACCTTCATTAGAATTCAATTTTTTGAAATCTTAAATCTACAGCTTTGCCTCATATGTACTATAATTGGGAGTCATGCAGTACCAATCAAGGGTCAAAACGGACGGAACTGAACTGGAAGGGGTAAGAAACGTTTTGAATTATTGGGATGTTGAATTTTGCTGGTGTGGTTTGAATCGATTTGCCCCGCTGGTTTGAATACTTTTGAAAAACACTCTATACAGTTATCTATACAGTTATTTATACCAGTTTACTCTATACAGTTATTTATACTAGTGTACTCTATACAGTTATTTATACTAATGTACTCTATACAGTTATTTATACCAGTGTACTCTATACAGTTATTTATACTAGTGTACTCTATACAGTTATCTATACTCCAGACGACTGTAATCCGTCTTACATTACTACCACTCAACTCTATACTACTCTACTCCAATTAGTTTACTAGATTCCGTTAGCCTTCCTGACAGGCACATCAGGTGGTCTTTTCAATGACCATGGAGCACAGTCCAGTGTAGTGTACTGAGCATTAATAATAAAGTTTATAGTTTCCTCAAGGTAGGTAAATATACGGGAGCTGTTTCTGGTGGTCTGGCTGTTGATGGTCTGGCTGTTGATGGTCTGGCTGTTGGTGGTCTGAGAATAGAGGACATCTCTTGGTATGTTCCTCTCGGACATTATTCAGATTAATTAACTAACACACGGAAATTCAAACAGGATATGGACGAATTCCATCTTATACCGAACTCAGTAACTCCGCTAAAGCTTTTATCACAAGGAATATGTGGGAGATAAACATATCTATTGTCTGGAATAAGGTAAGTATAGCCTTCAGGTGCTGGTATCTGGTTTTCAAGACCGTGCGTCTTCCTATTCCTGAAAGGAACATTCATTGTTCGCTTTTAACACTCCACACTACTGTGTATACAGTTAATTATACCAATGTATATAATCTATATATTGTATATACTCTATACATTGTATATACTCCATACATTGTATATACTCCATACCATGTATATACTGATACTATGTATATACTCCATACATTGTATATACTCTATACATTGTATATAATCTATACTATTGTATATACTCTATACTATTGTATATACTCTATACTATGTATATACTCCATACTATGTATATACTCCATACTATGTATATACTCCATACTATGTATATACTCTATACATTGTACATACTCCATACCATGTATATACTCCATACTACTGTCACTGCGGTACTTTAATGATCTCTCAGTACTATACCCTTTTCACATAATAAGTCAACAAATAATACTTTATACCACTTTACGTTCCGCAATTTACTCTAAGCTATTATGTTTTACAATGCAGTTCTCTATACTACCAGTGATTTACCGTAGTTCTCACCTCAGGCTGTCTTCCGGGAAGACACTATTTCCGACATTCAAGGTGGAGTGACCAATACGGAGGTCAAATCTGGCTGGAAGTAGAGATGTACTCCAGTTTTGTAATAGCACCTAAATCAAGATTGGCAGTGCGGACAAGACCGAACCAAAGAAGACTACAATGACAGACTATGACCATGTCTGGCTATGACTTTTATACTGTGCTACCATATCATACTCTGGCATGTGTGACTATGTCTGACATGTCTAGGATATGGACTGGGATACTTGATCTTAGTACTCATAACTATGGGCTGTGACAGGAACATGGTGATATTCGAATTATTGTCGAAATGCTTTAGGCAAATAAGGAAACAACCATGCGGAACTGAAATTCTCACCACAAAAGGTTATGAGTAGAAAAGGAATCAGGTAATATTTCAAAAGAATCAGGTATTGTTTCAAAAGAATCAGGTAATATTTCAAAAGAATCAGGTAATGTTTCAAAAGAATCAGGTAATGTTTTAAAAGAATCAGGTATTGTTTCAAAAGAATCAGGTATTGTTTCAAAAGAATCAGGTAATATTTCAAAAGAATCAGGTAATGTTTCAAAAGAATCAGGTAATGTTTTAAAAGAATCAGGTATTGTTTCAAAAGAATCAGGTATTGTTTCAAAAGAATCAGGTAATATTTCAAAAGAATCAGGTAATGTTTCAAAAGAATCAGGTAATGTTTCAAAAGAATCAGGTAATATTTCACTGTGCATTTCTATCATTTTTCATGGCCTCTCCACACATTCTACCCTCACGTCTATTAATCTTGTGTTATAATCAGATCCCATTGTACACTTCTTTGTTATGTTTGCAGCTACCAGGTCAAATTCACAGAACAAAAAACCCAATTAGGGCCCAACCAATAGTTATTAATAAACACAAGCCGAGCTTTCCATGGTTCTCCCACTAACTGTACCTCTCTCTATAGTTATTGATCCTTTTTTGAAAGTGATCCAGAGACAATGCTTTTCATATTTCGAAGGTGTGATGATTATGACTGATATATTCCACTGACATGAGATAGTCTACAGAAATCCACTGAGCTCCAGAGGCTATTAAGAGTATCACCTTGGAGTACACTTCGGAGTATTTCTTATAGTATCACAGATCACTAGTATCATTAGTGACTTTAGTATCACTGGTCACTAGTATCATTAGTGACTTTAGTATCACTAGCCACTAGTATCATTAGTGACTTTAGTATCACTAGCCACTAGTATCATTAGTGACTTTAGTATCACTAGTCACTTTAGTATCACTAGCCACTAGTATCATTAGCCACTTTATAGTACCTTGGCCAACTTGGAGCTTCACTTAGGCGCATCAAATAGTCCATTTGCAGTATTACCATCAGTGTTTCAGTATAGTTCTCAGTCCACAATACGTATACTTAGTGCAGCCTGTGCATTTATCCGTAGAAATGGAGAAGTTCGCCACTTAAATATGACAGTCTTCTTGCATAAGATAGAGTCAATAAAACAAACCTGATTGGTACTTGTTAACCAGTGAATCCACGTTCTTGGAGTAGGATTATTAGTTCACGAATTACCTTGGAATCTCACTTTAGTATCACCTTTATCACTTTAGTTTCACCTTTATCACTATTGTACCATCTAGGACCATCACTTGGAGTATGACCTTGGAGTTTCACCTTTTATCACTTCATCGCAGCGTCTAGGAGTATCACCTTGGAGTTTCACCCTTTATCACTTCATCGCAGCGTCTAAGAGTATCACCTTGGAGTATCACTTTATAGTATTAGCTGGGAGTATCACTTTATAGTATTAGCTGGGAGTATCACTTTATAATATTACCTTGGAGTCCTTGGAGTAGGAGTTCTCACATGACGATTACTATGGTATCGCCTGCCGTTGGAAGTTCGCAGTACATTCGTTGTATCTTCTTACAATCGGAGTTCGCAGTCAATCCAGAGTCAATCAGCAGTCCACCTGCAGTCCACCCGCAGTTCGCAAAACGTGGTGTATTCACTGACTTTTTGCTATTCGCAGTTTTTCTACATTGCACTAGTTTTCGCAGTATCTACACTATCACATTTGATTTGGATTTAGTAGTACCTGAGTCCCTCACTAATGCACAATCAGTCAACAATACAAAATACAAAATACAAATATAAATTAAAATTAAAATATAAATTGAAATACGAATATAAATTAAAATATAAATATAAATTAAAATTAAAATATAAATTAAAATACAAAATATAAATTAAAATAAAAATATAAATTAAAATATAAATTAAAATATAAATTAAAATATAAATTAAAATACAAAATACAAACTAAAATACAAACTAAAATACAAACTAAAATACAAATTAAAATACAGTAATGTAATAATACCAATACTGTTAGACCCACCATGGGTAGACACACTACCCATTGAGGTATTGTTTGAGCCTACGAAAGCCAATGACTCGTCCAAGACGCCATACACCGTGACTTGGACTCATCCATTCACCTTACCTCGTGACATGGCAATTAACCACCATACTCCACTTCTCTGATACCCACAGGTTAGGTATATAAGTACTCGGATTCCTACCTACTGGGAATCCACCGGCGAATAAACATACACAGAGTATTGGACGTAACCAGAATCTAACAAATACCAATACGAGCACTTCAATATAAACTAATCCTATACCTGTTAGATTTACTATAGGTAGGATACTACACCGAGGCGTTTTGAAGCCTACGACGTCGGATCCTAACAATGACCATTGAAAATGCGTCACGGCCCTTTCGAGTATTCCAGAAAAATCATCACAATTGTCCTCGGACACTTTTCGATACCACGATTTGCGTCTTGTATGAGTCACGTCGGTTCAGAGAAGTTTAGACTTCCAAACGTATCTAAAGAACATAACAATAGTAATGCCAATTCCAATCCAGTACTTTCCCACTACGATTACTATACCAAAACCAAAGTTATACCAATCGAATACGGTAATACACAAAATGGTGCTACCAGTACCAACCAATACCATACCAAAAGGGAAATACAGCAGCAATGTCAACTTTCTAATACCCACTATCTACAATACAGCTGGTGTGAGAGAGTTGAGTCTAGCTAGTACGCTCATAAAAGTCTGCAGCTATTCATTGGTCTTATCACTAGTATCACACCTTATATTATTTACAGAAGTAGTGATTTTAACTATTAGCATTTTATCGATTTCCAAAGTACATGTAATTAGCATTTTATCGATTTCCAAAGTACATGTAATTAGCATTTTATCGATTTCCAAAGTACTTGTAATTACCAAATATTAAAACCCCCAATATTTCTAGATCTAATTATTACTGCTCACTAGAGAAGATGTGCCATCTTTTCGCATACATACAAGTCTATTTTATAGTATAGTATTTCATAGTAGCACAATAGAGTATGGTACAATATATTATGGTATAGTAGTATACAATAGTAGTGCATGGTAGCATAATACAGTAGTACAGTATACGATAGTAAGTTATTTAGTAGTAAAATTGAGTACGGTAGTATGGTATAATATGGTATATATGTGAGGTGTACCGATGTGCGCGCGTGCGGGAGCGCCCAATTTTCAAGTCGCCTCTCGACTTTCCATCCAGCTTCATACCACCCCAGATGTCGGAGATTGTGCACAATCCCGCCATTCAAGCGGCGCAGCTCTTGTCCCCGAAGCCGTTACCGGCCCGTTTATACGTGTGGCCCTTTGGCATTATTTACCCCGCGTTTCTCCAGGTATACTTCAACCACTATGATAAGTACATTGGGGGCTCCGAATGGACCTCCGTGTACATCATGGCGCTCGTGTCGGTGCATTTGTTGGTGATGTTGATTCCACAGTGGAACATCGACATTAAGGCGCAAATGGACTATGTGCCTGTGTCGTCCATTGAGGAGGCTTCGCATGTGAAGATCACTCCGGCTCCCAACTCGGGCGTGGGCGAGATTTGCCTGATCCAGAGGGAGGTTTTTGCCGATTCTGAGAAACAGGTGTCGTTTTCTTACCAAAAAAGACGCCATTTGCTTGTCGAATCCACGAAAAAGTTCTCTCCTCCGGAGTTTAAGATAGATCAATTGCCCAAATTGGGTTATTTCCAGAACCACACTGGTTTGTCCGGGGACTTGTCCAAGATGGTACGGAATTACGGGTTGAACCGCTTTGATATCCCCATTCCTTCGTTTCTCGACTTGTTCAAAGAACATGCCGTGGCTCCATTCTTCGTGTTCCAGCTTTTCTGTGTGGCCTTATGGTTTTTGGATGAACAGTGGTATTACTCGCTTTTCTCCGCTTTCATGTTGGTTTCCTTTGAAATGACCACGGTTTTCCAGCGCAAAACAACCATGACTGAGTTCCAGAGTATGGGCATCAAGCCTTTTGATATCTACGTGTTCAGAGACGGGAAATGGCTGCAGATGCAGACCGATAGCTTGTTGCCTGGAGACATTGTTTCTGTGACCAGAACCCACGATGAAAGTGCTATTCCTTGTGACTTGTTGCTCTTGGATGGAACTGCCATCATGAACGAGGCCATGTTGTCGGGCGAATCCACTCCGTTGTTGAAGGAGTCCATCAAATTGAGACCTGCTGACGATTTCTTGCTGCCTGAGGGTTTGGACAAGAACTCCTTGTTGTACGGAGGTACTATGGCTTTGCAGGTCACTGCTCCCACCAACTCAGACCTTCCTGCCGCTCCTGACAATGGTGCGTTGGCTTACGTGTGCAAAACCGGATTTGAAACTGCCCAGGGCTCTTTGGTCCGCATGATGATTTTCTCCAGTGAAAGAGTTTCCGTGGGAAACAAGGAAGCTTTCTACTTCATTTTGTTCTTGTTGGTGTTTGCCATTGCTGCTTCCTGGTACGTTTGGGTGGAGGGCACAAGAATGGGCCGGATCCAATCTAAGTTGATTTTGGACTGTATTCTTGTCATCACATCTGTGGTGCCTCCAGAGTTGCCTATGGAATTGACCTTGGCTGTGAACTCGTCGTTGTCAGCTTTGCAGAAGTACTTTATCTACTGTACAGAGCCATTCCGCATTCCATTGGCTGGAAGAATCGATGTTTGTTGTTTCGATAAGACTGGAACTTTGACTGCGGAGGACTTGGTGTTCGAGGGATTGGCTGGCTTGAAAGAAGGCCTTGTCTCGTGCGACGATGCTCCAGTGTCTACGTCTCATGTTTTGGGTTCTGCTCATGCTTTGGTGAAATTAGACGATGGAGATGTGGTTGGTGATCCAATGGAACAAGCCACTTTGAAGGCTGCTAAATGGACTGTGGGCTTTAAGGATGTGGTGGAAAGAAAATCCGGTGAAAAGACCGAGAAAATAAAGGTGTTGCGCCGGTTCCAGTTCTCTTCCAGCTTGAAGAGATCCTCGGCCATCACTTCCATTTCGTCTGTGCCCAATAAGAACTTTGTTGCTGTCAAGGGTGCCCCAGAAACCATCCGTTCTATGTTGGTGGATGCACCTGAAAACTACGAGGAATGTTTCAAGTCCTACACCAGAGCAGGATCGCGTGTTTTGGCTTTGGCCTACAAGTACTTGGAAACGAATGTCAATGTGACCAAAATCGACCGGAAAAACGTCGAGAGCAAGTTAAATTTTGCTGGATTTATTGTGTTCCACTGTCCTCTTAAGAGTGATGCCGTCGAAACCATCCAGATGTTGAACGAGTCTTCTCACCGTTGTGTGATGATTACCGGAGATAACCCATTGACTGCGTGCCACGTGGCCGGTGAAGTGGCCATCACCACTAAAGAAGTGCTTATTTTGGATGCTCCCGAAGAGCACCACGAAGTGGATGAAGAACACAACTTGGTATGGCGCAACGTAAAGGAGACTACTTTGATTCCATTCAAGACAAAGGATTCGCTTGACTTCGACTTGTTCAAGAAATACGA
The DNA here is from genome assembly GCA_002374735.1 of Metschnikowia sp. 13-106.1. Lineage (NCBI taxonomy): Eukaryota > Fungi > Ascomycota > Pichiomycetes > Serinales > Metschnikowiaceae > Metschnikowia > Metschnikowia sp. 13-106.1. The sequence continues at coordinate 79,367 of NLAL01000064.1, forward strand.
TATTTGTGTGACTGGATACGCTTTGGCTAACTTGACTGAACATCCACAGGTCTTGGAATTGTTGAAACATGCATGGATTTATGCCAGAGTGTCTCCTGCACAGAAGGAGTTCATTTTGACCTCGCTTAAGGATATGGGCTACAATACGCTTATGTGTGGAGACGGAACCAATGATGTTGGAGCCTTGAAACAGGCACACATTGGAGTGGCTCTTTTAAACGGTACCGAAGAAGGCATGAAGAAAATCGCCGAAAACAGAAAGATCGAGACCATGAAGACTGTTTACCACAAGCAAGCTCAACTCTTGGCCAACTGGCAAAGACCTCCTCCTCCCGTGCCTGCTCTCATTGCCCACTGCTACCCCCCAGGCCCTTACAATCCCCACTACTTGGCAACCATGGAGAAACGGGGCGTGGAAATCACTCCTGAGATGAGACAAAGTGTGGAACTTGCAATGAAGAAAGAAACTCTCCCCATTGAGTTCGTCAAGGATGAGTCTGGAAAGGTCAATGCTTCTTCTATTGCGGATGGATTCTTGAGCTCTTTGAACGATGCTGAAGGTGAAGATGAGGTGCCCACTTTGAAATTGGGAGATGCTTCCGTGGCTGCCCCATTCACCTCCAAGTTGGCCAACGTTTCTGCAGTCACTAATATCATTCGCCAAGGCCGGTGCGCTTTGGTTTCGACAATCCAGATGTATAAGATCTTGGCCTTGAACTGCTTGATCTCTGCATACTCGTTGTCGGTGTTGTACTTGGCCGGAATCAAGTTTGGTGATGGTCAGTCTACAGTGTCTGGAATTTTGCTCTCAGTATGTTTCTTCTCCATTTCTCGGGGCAAACCTCTCAACAAGTTGAGCAAGGAAAGACCTCAGGATGGAATCTTCAACAAGTACATCATGGGTTCGATTTTGGGTCAGTTTGCCGTGCACATCTTCACATTAGTGTACATCACCAGGGAGATTTACCTCTTGGAGCCCAGAGAGGCACAGGTGGACTTGGAGAAGAAATTCTCGCCTTCGTTATTGAACACCGGAATGTTCTTGCTCCAGTTGGCCCAGCAAGTCTCGACTTTCGCTGTGAACTATATTGGTTTGCCATTTAAGGAAGGTATCAGAGACAACAAGGGAATGTACTATGGACTTCTTGGGGTGGCAGGTTTGGCTCTCATTGGATCCACGGAGTTCATGCCTGAGTTGAATGAGGCCATGCAGTTTGTGCCCATGGACGCGGTGTTCAAGACCAAGTTGACTAGCTGTATAGTGATTGACTTGGGTGCTACGTGGTTGATCGAGGTGGTGTTGAAGCACTTTTTCATGAACTCGGGCGCTGCTGACATTGCCCAGAGATAATTGTTAACTGGAAAATGTCAGCAAAGATGTCAGTTGAAAAATGAATTTGTTAGCATTGAAACATGAAGTTGTTAGCATCGGAAGTTCAGAATCAAAGATTGGCAATTGAAGATTGTCAGATCGAGACAGTCACTGTTCTTCAGTCTGTACATTGTGAGCTCCTTTAGGTTTATCTAGAGTCTAATAAGATTAATAAGAGTTAAATAGAAGGCTTGGGCTGTGATTTTTCCAAATGAGCTAAGTCCTGATCTCGATCTAATGCTTGGACTTTGAGTGCTTTGATGTCTCCTGCATATAATATGGTCACTTTGTTCGGTAGAGTGTTTGATATAGAAGCAAGAATATCAGTAGCTTCGTTTTCACTTATGGAATTCAAGGTGGAGTCTTTGATCATCGACACGACCTTGGGGAACGGCAACGTTTTTTCGTTTTGGTTCCGGCCTAATTCGTAGAGAATCTCGTAGACTGCTGCAAGCTTGCCGTGGATATATGCAGTATAGGCGACTTCAGGCGATTGAACGTTCTTTTTTGCTTTTTCTTTGAGTTTAATTCGCTCAAGAAGTGAAAGCCCCGATGTATTTTCATCGCTCTTGAGCGCAAACAGCCTTGTAGTCTTGGTAAGAGAAGCCCGGGCTTTGGACACTCTGTCACGTGCCACATCACGTGATGGCGAGTCACGTGACCTTTGGTCTCGTGATACACCACCAGCCACCAAGGTCCGGAGATCTACCGGATCAACTCCCTTTTTTCCCACTTTATTCCCTCGAAGCTTAGTTTTGAATGCCACCTTGCGCTGTTCCAAACACCCACTCAAGGTCTTGGCCGTAAGACCAGCTGGAGGCCCGATGCAGTACGCGTCACGTGGCCCCAGGTACGTTACGGTCCACACCGAGCCATCGACGGCCAAAATCTTCTCCACAGCATCCTTTTCGATTCTTCTGTTCGATAGGCTCGTGGCGCTTGCACATAGTTCGTGCACTGCAGGATCAGTGGTATTTGTTAGGTAATGAAGCGATAGAGAAGTATCTAGAGCACCAAAAAGCACCCCAAGATCCATTAAATTTGGTGAATTAGTTTTGTGGGGTTGTAGAAGGGGTACGGGTTTTGTGTCACGTGGCAGAAATCACTATTAGGGATCAGCAACTGTAACTGTAACTGTAACTGTATGTATCTGATTCTGGTATTAGTATGTTAGGTAGTGAATTAAGTTATGGAAACGCGATGCGCAAGTCACATGAGACATCACGTGCCCTTTAAAATAGATTCTGCTCTAGATATGGTACGAGTTCTAAAGAGATAAAATTGACATTAATTGACTGGGTTCAGTTCTTTTATGGTAGTTTTAGTCGAGAATTGCGGTGTTCAGTTTTGGGTTCTACGTATATTCGTATAGGAGTGCATATAGTGGTCATATAGTGAATATGAGGAAGATGAAAGAGTGATTCATGAGTCTTGGGAGTTAAAGGTCAAACTGAAGTGGAGTAATTGCTGTTTGAATCTTGTTTCAGGGCTGTTTCAGGGTTGTTTCAAATCACTCACCTTGCATGATTGTATGGTCTATGTAGAAAAGGCATATACTGTGCACACCAAGACTCACCAAAGAAAACCGACTCTGACACATGACTGTACTGAAAAGTTGTAGCGTGACCCCTAAGCAAACCAAATTTTTTTGTCATTGTTAGATGATATTTTTCACTACGGATCCATAAGCTCTAGATACCTGCATACACTATAACCAATACCACCAATTATAGTCACTAGGGCCAGCAAACTAGGGCCAGCAAGTCACATGATAAACCAAGGCAAGTATTTCAGACTTCCGCCACTTTAGCTTTTCCGTGGGACTCAGGACTCAGTGAGTTTATATACAAGACACAAGTTGACCTATTGATATGAAATTCCGAAGTTAGTGTACATTATTATTCAATATGAATGCAAAAAAGGAGATTTCAGTAGCATACATTGTTGTGACTTTTTTCCTTTCTGTACCAAAATTTTTAAGCTTTAATTTGGCCTTAGGCACTTTATTCTTGGGCTTTTTTTCTGTCCTTTAAAGTAGCGAAGTATGTTGGTGTTGGCTTCTTAAGGTGAATGGGCACTTGCACAGACCGTTCCGGCATTTAGACATGCCCTTTTTGATTTTTCAAAATACCTAATAAAGCTGTTACAAAATAATTAGTACCCCTAGGACCTTTTTTTTTTATGAAATCCTTATTGATGTCGGAAGGTTAGGCAAGAGAAGCTTTTCTGTAGGACGGTGAGCACTCATAGTGTCGAACAAGTGCACCAAAATCGGGAGGGTCAAATAGTCAAAATTTTTCGTAGTCTTCCTAAGTTTTTTTGGTGTCATACTAGAAATAAAAATGGTGTTATAGACCAGTAAGCTGGCTGTATGGATCAGAGACTCTTCTCGTACTAACTATGGGCTAGCTACGTAATTAGCAAGTACGAATATGAGTAGTTACTACTGAATGGGGGTTAATAATGAACTTATCAAATAAAAGAGTTTGATTATAATGCCGTATTGTTCCAAATCCATGCTGAAAAGTTTTTTTTTTTTTTGCTTTTGTTTTGTTCTCGTCTAAACTGTAGTGGTTGATATGGAATTACCAGAAGTGTAGGCTTCAGCCTTGAAGATTAGTGTACTGTGATCTTGTGGAAGCAGTGTATAGTAGTGGTACCGTAAGTTGCAGTAGTCTAATTTGTAATACTAGAATGAGTAGTATATTATATGCGTTAGACCCACACAAAGAAGTGCCCATTTACATAAAAGGAGAAAGTGTGCATACGAGAAAAGGTGATTAATTAAAAATCATGGGAAGTCTAGAACTTTTGCTGGTGCAGGACATGTGCATTATTAGGTCATGATCACTGAAATGATATTTGGTTTAATAACTCCCAGCTAACCTAATGAATAGTTCAATATCTGTCTAGCTGTGCCCAAAAATTACCCCAAAAAAGGAGTTACGTAATTATTAGAGCAGGTATTCCACGTCAAACTGGAAAGAAATTCCACTTCTTTACTAGGGGCAACTTCGAGGCAATCCTTTTTTTGTAAAGTAGAATTGGTCTCTGTAGTACACCTATCAAAAGAATACTACAAGTAAATAGAGCAAATGGCCACTAGCTAATCGATACTATAATATATGTAGTGCTGAAAATATCACACTGGGACCAATACTAAGCCATATAGTAAGACTTCTACTCACCACTTCTACAATTACTTCTTTTTTATCTTTTAAATTCTAAGCAACTATTAGCAACTACTAGCGACATGTTTTTTCTGGACCAATTTCGGAAGTTCTCTCAAACTTATGGCAATTTGTTTCTACGGCAGACTCTAGTGAAGTAATAGGAAAGGCCGCTATCTTTCTCTTGATTCATGATGGTCTTAATTGTATCTTTCACAATCCCGTCCCGCTCGCCAAGGTTCATTACACGATGCCACAATCCCACTTCTAAGGGTTCATTGCATCCTCACAATCCAGAGGCTTGCATGGGGTTCATTACCGGATACTTTCAGTCCAACACTAATCGCAAGGAAGCATTTGTCTTTGCAAAATATCTCACTGTCTTGTGCGGTATTAGTTAGTAGCCATAAGTATTTGATGACCTCCTCCATTGTTCCATTCTTTTTGTTTTCTATTTTTTTTTTTCTTTTGTTTTTTTTTGTTCTTCTTTAACAATGAAGATGGTCAGTCTTCATCGCATTCATTATAGTCAGTCAGTCAGTCAGTCAGTCATTCAGTCAGTCAGTCAATCAGTCAATCAGTCAATCAGTCTCAGTAGCCAGTGAGATGACCTTAGTCAAAATCATCCTATTGTCTTCTCACTCCATGTGATTCATAAATGTGAGTCACGAAGCGCAGAGTCACTTGAGTATAAGTGAGTTGCAACAGTTCGCGAGCACGGTTCACTGTCTTGTAGAGAGTAGTGAGACGGTCCATTTTTTGCAGCAATACTTCATGGGCCCGCAAATAGAGACACTCGTCTAGGAACCCTTTTTGAGTTTCAAGACCAGCACAGCCAATCATTTCCTGCAATTCTCTAGGAGTTAGTGGCCCGGAGTCGAGTGATTGTATCACTACCTTGTGGAACTGGTCCATGTACTTCTGCTTGATAGTACAAGCATCAGTGTGGCCTTGGATCACATTTTTAAGACTCACAGAGAAACCATCCTTGATCTTCTGAATGCTATTTCTAGCACTGTGGTCCATCTTTTCCATTGTGTCCAAGTCCTCCATTATTGCACAGAGTCTGTGCTCGTAGTCATCATAATTGTCGCGGTCTGCATTGTCGGTAGCCATTTCAAGGCAGATCTTCACAAACTCTTTGCCAGTAGTCTGAACATTCTCAAGGAGACATTTGAGGTAGTCCTCGATCCTATCGTGGATATTGAACTGGGCCAAGAACTTCTTCTTGCACTGGCTCATTAAGACATCTTGTGCCCTCACCACAGTTTGTAGGTGAGAAAGCTGACTAGTACAGGGTTCCAGTACTATCAGCGACAGGTCCTGGGCAAAGTCATTTTGGGAAACTCCAACAAAGGCAGGAGCCGGTTTGTATGTACCAGTGGCTCTGTCATTGTTGTCGATCTCCTCGAATCTCATGGACTCTTGTTTGTCCACACTCACCACGAGTCTCAAGTAAGCCAAGTACTCGTTGAGTTTGTTCTCGTATTCACTTCTGCAGAGAATCTTCACGTCAACAACAAGGCTTTGCAACTCGAAGGTGTTTTTGTTAAGGTGTGGACCCAAAACAGCCTCCAAGTTGAGCTCAATCCATAACTGGCTCTTTGGCTTTTGGAGCCAGCTGTCTACTTGTGTCTCGCAGACTTGTTGGACTGGAGCAACAATAGCAGAAACAATGTTCTTGACAATAGAGACGGGAGTCTTGGTGGTCTTTGGAATAGCATCCCTAGGAATCTTAGTCTTAGTATTCGTGACAAAGGCTTTTCCCTTGGTGGTAGATTTCGTGTTGGCTTCGAATTTGCTAAGATCCAATTTCTTAGGTGAAACCTTGGCCTTTTCCTCGATGTCCTTAATATTGAACTTTGAGAGATTCAATTTCTTAGGAGCCACTCTGAACTTCTCCTCAATATCCTTCACATTGAACTTGGAAAGGTCCAACTTCTTTGGANTCAATTTCTTAGGAGCCACTCTGAACTTCTCCTCAATATCCTTCACATTGAACTTGGAAAGGTCCAACTTCTTTGGAGCGGGTCTGCTTTTTGAATCTGGCTCCTTCATCATGAACTTGGAGAGATCCAATTTCTTGGGAGCTGCTCTGATCAGCTCCTCGATCTCCTTTGCGTTGTACT
>NLAL01000164.1:0-38407 GCA_002374735.1 Metschnikowia sp. 13-106.1
ATGACTCTGTAGTTAAAACCTTGCCGCCATTTTTAGTGAAGTGGATGGGTTCGGCTGACTTGTTACCATATAGCAACCCACTAAATCCGCCCATGTCCAATCCAGAAAGGGGTTCCATGGACGTTCCAAATTTAGCATAGGCGGCCAACGTGCTAGAGGCTGCACACGTAGTGGCTGCAACGAGAGAGAAAATCAAGGAGCTGATATTCATGCTTATTACAGGAACTTTCAAAGAGACAATTCACTCTCTTTATAGACCAAAGTTATCACTGAAGCTTTTCCGTTAAGCCAACTCTCGGCTGATCATTTCCGTCAAAGCACCGTGAAACTTCCGTCAAATTAAGTTTCGGCAAACCAGATTTTCAAAGTTTCGCATCGTTTCCAGAACAATAGCTAAACGAAGACCAATTCATGGGGATGCATATTATTTCAAGAACGATAGGACCCAAAGCCGCTCGAAAACGTTCAGTTCGTGGAAAGTTACTTGGGTTCCCAGACGACCAGCCAAAGCATCAGACTCATTTTAGAGCATCTCTTTGCTCTCTGATCCGTTTTTTATTTGAAAAATTCATACTTTTCTTCTCGGAAATTAGCACCATTCTGGACAGAGCAGGTGGCAGTGCACTTGGAAGTAAACTTCCGACTATGCCATTGGGAAATATGGTCAACAATGTTATCGACTGTGGTGCAAACACGTCTCAGTATTAGTAAACAATGCAGAATATTAGAATTTGAATGAACTCATTCCGATGCTTTCTATTTTAGAAGTAGATTTTGGTGTTTATGTATTAGAAGACATGTTCACAGATTTCTTGGTGTTGCGTCTGCTTGACTTACTTGGGGAGGACAGATCTCTAAACTGAGTGCGCATGTTGACATTTGGTGGGTGCACAGTTCTAGTTTGGCTGCTATCGCGTAGATCTCGCAGTCACGCGTCGCGCCGCGCCCCTGGAAAAAAAAAAACTCGACACACGACAGTCCGTGTATTTCATAGTACCACCGAATGTGCTAATTACATACGAGAAAGTCATACGAAGTCTATAAGGCAAAGAAGTACTATTTACAAGCTGACAAATTAATAGTTAACTATTTTGAACTCACTTATAGATACTTGGTATTGCATCAGATCCTAAAGGTACACGACCTACGAGTGAAGAGATGAATAAGGCCTATGGAATTAAGTTATGTTGTAGTACCATTTGAGATATTATTGAGCCATAATACATTTTTGAAAGTACTACCTCAGAACTCGGCTAAGCTTCCAGCAGAGAATCTCAAGAATCAGATTGCTAAGCTTCTATAATAGGCCCTTCGCAAATCGTACAATACAAGCATGAGTAGCGTACCTGCAACTTAACATGAATGTTAGAAATCTATGATTTTGGTCAGCACCACAAACTTTTAAATGATGTGTCTTTGATCTATTGGATATTGCACATTCTCTGCGCAATTATTATAGTGGCCACGTTCCCCCACACCGTCACAATACACAATGAGATTATACAATTCATGTACTCATCAAATAGGTTTGAAAACTTTGATTCATTGTTGTATTCATAAAACCACCCATTAGGTCATCCAAAAGTAGCCTTGTACGTGTACAATGCTTATCGTGCGCATTTTCAAGTTTTTATTTATGCATTCATAACAATTTCCTATAGTTCAGAAAGCCTTCTGAAATGGAACACCTCTAAGATTCAATTGACGATACTTGATCGTGTACTTCACATTCTTCTGGTGCTGGACAATAAGGCACTTCAACATCCAACTTTGCCAAAATGCATTCTATAAAAGAGAGAGCTTTCTTACTCCACACTTTTCACCATCATTAATTCACTCGCATTCACGCATCATGAAACTCTCTCTCTTTATTTTCGCCCTTATTCCTGCTGCTTATGCTACACCTGACCCGCTGTTTCCTGATGCATTCAAGTCCATCAAGAATTTCTTTAAAAATTTGGGACATAAACCACTGAACGAAACAACTTCATGGAGAAATTGAGAAGATTATCCTGACTTGGGAGTCTGTCCTGGTGTTTGGTATATTAGGATCTTATCAGTTCAGTCAAAGAGAACATAAAAAGTTGCATTCCCTTTGTTCAAGAATATCTATAACTGACTGGGAATTGCAAGTGGTCGGGGCACTCTGGAGATAAAATCCTTGTGCCATCAATCTCCGAATACCACAACTTAGCGCCAGGTTTTTCTCTGCCTCTATTCATCGCAATACAAAACTAGAATAGTAAATTGTTTGGTGTAGTTCAAGCTTGTAGATCTTTTCTGTCACATAATTATACTCTCGCTACTTCTTGGAAGCTCCCAAACTGTTTTGAGCAGTACCTTGCTTTGTATACTTGAATGCAGAGACGTTGTCAACAAGAATATACATTGGTGAATCTGAAAATACAATACTAGAAAATATCAGACTCCGTTTAATAAATTTAACCGTTTGCACAAATTCACATATAACCCTCGACCTTTTGGCTTCTCCTCCACTACGAACACGAAAAAAAAGCGTATTGGCTTCCCCGGCATTTTAAGATTTGGTGCATAATAAGACGCAGAACCAGGAAAAATTCCATACGTTTAAGAACTAGCACTATATTTAAAAATTGCCTCTTAGTTTCAATACTTCAAAGAACTCTTCTGATTCCAGTTCTAAAATTTTTGGTCTTAAAGAGGCCGGACTTACTACTATTAACCCAAACCAAAAGTGCCTAAACTAATTTAGCCGGTCACTTGTGATACAGGCGTGACAAGAAAATCTTAACTCTTGTTCGTATTCATAGTGATGCTTAAAAATCGGACTGTACATACTCCGTGCAGCATAAGACGCTCATGACCAAGGCTTTCTACGTCCATAAGAGTTAAATGCGAAGAAGAGAGTCTTGCAAAGGATGTTGATGGGTAGATTAATGAAATATATTGATGAGACATTCTGATGGAGTAATTTAATGGAGTGAAAATTAAATCAGATAAAGAAATATATAACAAAAAATGTTTGAAGACTTAAATACCCTATAATCACGTCACCCTTTCTTGATGTGACATTACCAGTACTAAGGGGTGCTGTTCCAAGAAATGTTTTCCAACCACGTGCCCGAAATCATGTACCAGGTCACGCGTTTTTTTGTTCCCTTCTTCTAAATAATACAGTTGTTTTCTTCTGAAGTATGCCTTGAAGTCTATAAAAGAGAAATTATCCCCCAGATTCATCAAATATCACAATCAAAACAATGAAAGCAAATCTCTTTTTTCTGGTCTTTTTCTTTATCTTCACTATCAAGGCAGATTCTAGGATCTTCCACGCAAAGGTTGATGGTAAATTGGAACCCCTTAGTAGCGTGCTTTACCGCAATGTCAATTTCCTTGCCCTTCTCAATGAAAATATTCATCCCGTTCCTACATTCAACTTGGAGAATAGAATTGCTACTAATGAAGACGGAAGAACAAAGAAGGTGTTTGGTATTGTCAATAATCATCTAATATTTGGTAAACCGGAGACAGTGAAGCCTTTTAAAGTGCAATTGGATGACAATTCAAAGATTATGAATATTGAGCCTTACTTATGTACGGGCCCTGACGAAAACTTCCGAGGCCTTGCCATGACCAAGCCTCCTGAAGTACTGTTCGTGACATGTTTCCCAACAGAAATTTACCTTCTTTCTTCAGTAGCTGAAGATTCTTAGCCTAAGACTTTAACGACTGCGGCTGTGGATATTTTGACTATTGTTTTGAATCTAATCTAGAAGGATCCACCATCTCTCATGTTTTTGCAGGTTGTCCCCAAGAGTATAAGTCTCTTTTATTGCGTTACCACTTGGCAATTGTGTCAAAGTATTGACGGTTTTAAACACTTGTCCAAAGACTACTGTTGGAGGTGAATCAAGCTCGGCACAGTAGAAACCCACACGCCTCAATCCCTGGCGTTTACTGAAACGTAGCTTCACTGTTTGTTTTTTTCTTTGGTTCCCTTCTTTGTTAAGATAGCAAATTCAATGAAAAACCTTAAACATAGAATTTTCTGAAAGTCTCTTTCTCTTCTTAAACACTTAAGGTATGCAGGTTCATTAAGTATTCCCAAGTCTTGTACAATAACGTATAAACCACTGTACTTTTCACATTGTTGAATCTAGGGTGGTGAGTATCGCAAGTAAAGTATATAGAGAAACTTTTGTTCCATAGGCATATTCCGAACCTAACATGGCAAGACAAGCCTTAAATTATTGAAGATAGGTGCTTATTCAATTGATTTTTCTGTAGAAATACAACAGACTAGTATCCATTTAGGATAAGTCTTGACGGTTACGTACTTAGTAAATCACTCAAGATGGGAAGATTTGAACCGAAATATATGTTATGGTCATTTGGAATGTAATTAACTTCATGATTTCAATAACTGGTTAATATTGATTCGAGAAGAAGCTCTTGTCTCGTGAAAGCAAGAGTATGATGTTACGTCGAGAGCTGGGGCCACATTGGCACTTTTTTGTTCCATAGCTTATGGTCGAATAAATTCAAAACTACCAAGTACCACCAAGAATCAAAAGTTACCGTTACACAATGAACTAAATCTTGTCGTAGAAAACAAAAAATGTTTTGTAAAGTTGAGGATTAAAATATCGAAGAATATTAAACATTGCCCATGTTTAGTATGTAAAAAGTCCTTCCAGGTCCCCAGTAAACATCAGTACCTCTACACTTATTAATATTGGTGGGTCTGATGTCCGGAGATATCTTGGTATGTCCTCCCTCAGTTGATATATATATTTGGCGGTGTTATAAAATAGAGGAAGCTTGTCCTTTTATATTGGGGCGAGTCATCACATGACCAAAGTCACGTGAGTGGCTGCGATCTCAGAGAAACAACAAAAACTATCCGCGACCCCTGTTTCTCAACATGGATTGGGAGTGCACATGACGATCGCACCCTGGATTTGCAACCTAATCTGGCGTCACACCGCGTCATTTCAAGCTCAAAAATACGAGTTTCTTCACCCCTTAAATTGAAATACACATTTTTTAATAGCTTTAAAAAAAACACATTCAAAAACTTCTTAAGTTCTGTTTTCTAACAAGAAATACACTTCTCTTTCGTTATCAGCATTTGTATATCTTTACAACTAGATTCCCCTTTTGGAACCTACATTAAACAAACACCACTCAATAATTCCATCTGATAGCAAAATTACATAGAGCATTTCCCTTGTTTTTTCTTTTTCCCAATTATGTTCAAATGGATAAATGCAATTGAGTAAAAGCTACTTGACAGCAAGATTAACTAAGCAGACACTTGAGCGCAACTTAACAAAGACACCTTTTTAATACGCCGCAATGGAGAATCAATAGGAAACATCCCTTGGAACATACACTTTTCAGATATAATTTTAACATATCCAATCCTTGAAGCCAGCTTCACAAATTTTGTTTCCAAACAATAGGATCATCAACAAACTATGGCAAATTGCTTTTGGAGACATATGCAGGCACACCCACCACGGGTGAATGGCGCAATATCTCGTAAGGCAAGAGGTAGATCTTTACCAAAAAACAATATGGAACTAGTTGGGGTGTTAATGTGTGAACTATTCCCCTCACTGGACCGCGCAATAACTCACTTAAGGCACACGAGTAGAAAGGGCCATGGAGAACCTGCCATTGACTATCCAATTGTAAGGTGAGCGGATCAACTCTTGGGCCGAACAATATTTGCTTATCGTACACCCCAACAGGCTCTGAATACGGGTACTTCTTGGAATAAGCAACATTCTTGTATACAGTAAACTTCATAGGCTGGGCCAATGGATTTCCATAAGTGAGTATGCTAAAGTCTCTTAGCTCCTCTCCAAGATGCATTGAAGAGAGAGGTACCAAGGTGTCATTGATCTTAACACAAAACCCCATTGGTATTCCTGGAGGTATAGGCTTCACAGGAGAATTAGCCTTTCGATCGTATGGCAAGAGGTATATCTCCACCTCGAAGCAATTGTCATATGCAGGGGCACCCAAGATCGAGCGAAAATTGCCCAAGAATACATTGCACGAGTAAAAAGAACGACCCCGAACCCTCCTTTCGCTATCCAAATCCAACTTGCTGGGCAGAACAAATTTTGAGAAGCCAAAGTAGTCCCGGTGAATTCCCGCAAACCCCGGCGTTGATGTCTCATAAGTAAGAGCATACAGGTCTCGAATGGTAAATTGGATAGGGACGGGGAAAGGTTTCGGAACCCCATAAGACAATGATCCCATTTCCCCCTCTTTTAAAGTAAGAGACCAGGCAAAGAGGGGCTCTAAGGTGTCATTTACCTTTGCAAAAAAAAACATTGGTAGATCGGAATTTGCCCAAGCTGCAGTAGCGACAAAGGATATGATAATCAACTGAATCGGTTGCATGGTAATTTCTGATGCTTTAAAAGCTATAAGAAAAACTCATTGTTTTATAAATTTGGCAATCGAAATATTCTTTGCTAACTGAATTCTTTCACGGGGTATTCTATTGTTTAGGAAATAACAGCTAGAATGATACGAGTACATTTGCTGATTCATGACTTAGTCCTGCACTCACAGCAAATGTTTAGAAAGTTTAGCCCATGTGGCTGTGAAAAGGAAATTGACAAATGACGTCATCTTTCGAGGTCATTCACCTAATTAAATACTATTGTTCCCGTAACTACCAGTCCTCAATTAAAGAAAGTGGCAATTTGTGGCTGGTACTCGATTGATTCTAGCAGCAATTATTTTTGAACTTGGACCCCGAAGAGTGGAAGCTATATTATGGTCCACATATACATCATATGGTAGCCACGAAAGTGGGTTCAGATTCCATGTTGATGAGGAAGGCTTTAAAAGTATTAATTTGAAAATACATAGATCAATAACAAATTCTCAGGGGTAAGATCAATCCAAATGCGTCACGTATTAAAGAACCTTTCTGAGGAACTTTAGGACTTTGCTTTATAGAACTTTAGAAAGCTGAAAAAGGTCCATTCTATATTCAAAAGAGTACCCCATTTCAGATACAACTGAGGTGTGGTGAGAAAACAGACGAACTCCGACTCTTTAGAAGGTCACATTGATTAAACATGCCTACAGAAAACTTCTCAATATAGCTACTGTGACTATCAAATAGCAGTATTTTTAACAGTAACTTCAAACTTTCCATTTCCTATACTAACTAATATATCACCATTATTTCAAAAAGGATGAGCAAGTTTCTTGGAATTTGATGCTGTTCAAGTTTAGGCAAAATAGATATATGGATCAAGATAGTGACATATTTAACTAGCAATAAGGGCACCATTAAGAATATTTTTGTGAATGGTCTGGGTATGAATTACGGCAATAGACAAGTAGCCATGTTTCAAAATTGAGGACGCTATGAGTACCCAAATCTCGAGTTTCAACAGCCAATATTAGCTATGCATCTACCAATTCCAATATACTAGTGTTTACAGAGTCCACTAGATTGCTTTAAGTAAGTTGCACTTATTGGCAAATTGAAAGAGTGGTGCAGTATACTCTCGGGTGTTAATATGATAAAAGATCTAAACCCAGTAGAGGTCAAGCGAAGTGTGAGGTGTAAATTACCAGATACTAAAGTAACATTAATTTTAGAACAATTCTAAGATCTTCTAATTACTGCATCGTGAAATGTTTTTCAAAGAATCGTTATGGTTTGGCATTTAGCGATTCTTTGTTGGTCTAGTTGTCATTGAGAAACTACACGTCAGTGGAATGCTTTACAGTGCAGACATGAATAAAAAATATAAGCCACACCGTGCTTGATTTAGTAAAAGAAGAAATGTTTCTGTCCTTTTTGCTATTATTTCTGCAATGTCCGCTGCAACGCCGGGTATCTTTTCCACACTCTATTCGCCTCAGTCTTCATATGGAGAGGTACTCAAGTCAAATCAATACACAAAGCTCCGAAACCTAAAGTGACTAATTCTCATTAGATTCATGTCAAATAACTGGCTTACTTTGGGAAATAGTGTCAGATTTCAAGCGAAACTAATATAATATAGAAAGGAACAAGTCTGGCGGTCATGATACAGTATTACGGCTGTAAACGCGGTGGTGAGATCCAGAATATTCTTCGACGCAAAGTTTTGTCAGTCGTTGCGAAGCTCTTAGCGTTCTTATGAAGACGAAACTTACATGTACTTCTATCTTATCATGGTATGAGCGCAAGATTCCTCATCAATGAAAGGGGGCTTTATTGACCGTAATGCGTTAATGTATATCGCTCTTGAATGGGCGGATTCCCCTAATTACTGGCGGCTCTATTGATGGGATCATTGAAAGGGCTTCTGCTATTAAAAAGTGGGTTGATGGAATGTTAGACGGGTTAGTATCGCTCTCGATTGTAGCTCAGTACATAATGCATCATAATACCCCCAGAAATCATTTTCGTTTTGGTCATGTGATATTCCTATGGAATCACATGGAAAGTTCAACATATGGCCTTGCTGGAGAGTTCAAGTTACCTCTCATACGAAACACAATGTTGTTGAGAAACAGAAACCGCGCGTGGCAACTCACTGTCTCTCAATAACCTCAAAAACTCATGTGACTGTGGTCGTGTGAAGGCTCACCCAAATATCAATATAAAAGGACAAGCTCCCGCCATTATATAAGAGTATCTGAGACATATATCAACTGAGGGAGTACATAACAAGATGTCTCCGTATACCAGACCCACTAAAATTAATAGTGTAGAGGTACTGATGTTTACATAGGACATGGACTGATTCTCTTCAAGCCAGGAATCTGCACATAGTATATTGCTGGCCTGTATACAACATATCTACGAAGTACCTTGACTCCGTACATGCTAGGTGCTCGTTGACAGCAGCACCAACCCTTCGAATTCTCAAAACTCAAGTAGACAATTGGGCCTGAATAACGTACCAATGTTGAATAAGTCTTAGTTTCTTGGTCTGTTTAATTCAAAGAATTGAGTCATTGACGTCTAGGACTGGGAATGAAAATACCAAAAATAAAAATAGAAATATAAATAAGAACAGAGGATGAAACAAATGATACAACAAAGCCACTGAAATCGCTACAGCACAAGCAATATGAGCACTAGAATGGAATAAAAAATTCATAAGAAAAAAACTTGAAGTAAAAAGACCAACAAAAAACAAGCGTTTCAGTGGTCCAAAGTCCATATAAGTAGCATAAACCCCCTCCATGCTACTAATAAAGAACATGACGTGTCAACAAGTATCTAGCATGTACGGAGTCAAGGTACTTCGTAGATGTAATGTATGCAGACCAATAAGGTATCTATATGCAGGTCACTAGTGGGTGAAAGGTTTCCACCCACCTCGCACCTCGTTTAGGACTTTGGTCTTGTAAGGTACAACTTACATATCCCTGTTTATCAATATATACTAAAACATAGGTTGAAATAACGAAATAATAAATCCCCCATTGGACTACAATTGGTGTATTCGAATTATCCATTACAATCAATGACTTCAATGCATATCCAACGCCACAGGCTTTGTTGGAATTATTTCTCGTTCATAGTCGTTCATATACATGAAACGATATGCTTTATGCACGCATCAGACAAAGGAATAGACTACTAAAGATCAAAGCACATATTTGACAGAATCAAAGGCAGCACAGTTTTCACATGAGCCAAGTTCTAATCCAATATCTTAGTGTTTAGATTTAGACACATCTTCATCCACTCATACTCGGCAAGCCATCTGTGTAAAACACAAAAAAAAAAAAAAAATCCCTTTTCAAAAACATGTTCTTAATCAAGCTCACGTGAACCCACATCTGTCAGGGGCTTTCCAGATTTTGGGTTATAATGCATGAAGTAGATCTCCACCTCATAACAATCCTCATTTATCCTTTCAACAGAAATCACTTCATTCTTGTTGACGTCCCGGCACGAATAGAAATTTGAGTTGATGACTCTCAGAGTATCATCCAACGTCAATTTAGTCCGAGGTGTAAGAGGACCGAACACAAATATGTTTTCATCAATTCCAAAGTAACCGTCAGTAGTTGTGTTGAAACTGAGTGCATATTCACCATCCTTAATGAATTTGGTGGGCTCGCCAGCCTCATACTCATAGTACATTACACTGAAATTATTTCCGTATTGCGGAAGCACCCGGCCTGAGAGAGGTGTCATGGCCACATCAAGTTTTGCGAAGAACGCATATGGCAATGTTTTAGACGCGGGGAGAACGGGTACGGGGTTTCTTTGATGAATTTCGTCCAAAGAGGCGATAGTTTTTTCTTCCTTAGGCAGCAGCGTATTCACCACAGCAGAGCCAGTTTTTGCGTCATAAGGTAAGAAGTAAATGTCCACCTTGGAACAACCTGCAGATGATGGCGTGTCTCTAATGACGCTCCGACCGTCAAAAGAAATGCACGAGTACAATATCGAATTAAGGACTCTCCTTTCATGATCAAGCTTTAATTTGGTTGGACTGATAGCAGAGCCCATGCTAAAAAGGTTGTCAAGAAATCCCACGCTTTCCACATTTGATTTGTCTGTGCTGATAGCGTAACCATCGCGGAAGAAGAACTCAGCAACATCGGATGTTCCATCTCTGTAAGACAAAGCACTTACGCCGGAAATGTTCTCAGGAAAGGCTCCGCGGGTAAGGGGCTCCAACTTGTCACCAATTTTCGCAAAGAAGGCCCATGGCAACTTGTAGTCGGATTCTTTCCATTTTTCTTCATCTTTCCCACTAACAATTTGACCAGTTTTTTCAAGAACTTTTCCGGACTTAGATTCAGTCACTGCAGAAGTCTCGGATGATTTTTCATAAGGTAATACGTAGATATCCACCTCGAAGCAACATCCCCGATATGGAATCCTCGTTTCGTAGAAAATCACGCGTGCTTCGTTGCCGGTTGTCACTTTGCACGAATAAAATCGTCCATTTAGAAGCTTGTTATCTCTATCCAAGTGTAAAGGAGTCGGATCAACAGTAGGGCCGAAACCAATGAGGGGCTTGATCAACCCTACAGCTCCCGGGTTCAGCTCGTTGTTAACAAAGACATGGTTGTCTTCGGTTAATTCGAATTCGGTAGGACGGGTCAGCGGGTCTCCATAAGAAAGGACGCTCATGAGATCCCCAAATCCTGCAAAGGGCATTCCAGAAAGTGGCAATAACTTGCCTTCCACTTTTGCAAAGAAGTTACATGACTTATTGGTGCCTGCCCAAGCAGGGGCCACGATTAGAGAGGCAAAAAGAAAATGACTTGGCTTCATAATTTTATCTAATCCTTGAAGATCGGCAATTTGGTAAAGTTATATATTCCAGTCAATGAAGAAGTGATTTTTTCCATGGACTTTATTTCCTTGGCATTGATGTAGTGCAGTCTAAACAATAGCTCTTATAATATGTGATCATGCCCTAAGCCCTTGCACACTTCCTGCACAAATGGTTTGATCCGTTGATTCTAACACCCCCTGGGCCAGACATTAGACTCTATAATTGACACTAATTTCGCCAAAAAGCCGGGTTCCGTTCATGAGGAGGATCGGAAATTGATATACCCCTTCGGAATCTGACCATAAACCCCTTCGGAATCTGACCATAAACCCCTTGCAGCTATTCACCAATTTATTTTTTTGCCTGACATCGTACCACTTCATTCCATCTCATTCTGCCTCCTTCGTTCTCCCCACAGAATCAATATCCGATAAAGACAGGCTACACCTTGGCTGATTATGGCGCTCAGTCTGTGAACATCATACACAGGAAACCCCATTGTTTAAGAATAAATTGAGGTTTTTTAATTCCGCAGAATATTATCCATATCTTGAGACTGGGCAAGTATTAACCTGCAATAGGGGCCAAAGCTAATCACAGGTGGTCGCTCTTTTCTCATACTGGTCAGAGTACAAGTCAGCCACCTTCAATAATTGAGATTTCGAATCCCTTAAAACGTTTGCCATAGTTATTATTGTGTGAATCGATGTAGTAAAAACTTCACAAGATCAGACTCCATAATAACAGGTCTGAGTTTAGATACTGAATGTGAAGTTAGCAGAAAAGGTGGAATATCAAAAAAAGCACCTTCCCACATACACTTATCGAATTGATTTCGGGATCACCCGAGGACAAGAATGAACTGTTGAGAGTTGTAATATACACTCTCGTAATCTGGAACAGTTATCACGTTACTTTCAATAAGTCACGTAAGTGTGGGACTCCAGTGATCATCCTTAAGGACTTATATTCTTATCTGTATCTATTATTATACTAAGAGATCCTTGTATCTTAACACCGTTGTTTCGATGATCTCTTATAAGGATATTCTCGTCCATTCTTATACGCTCCAGCTTTTCTCCCTTTTCAGTCTCTTACCACCATAGTCTTCTCCAAGACATGCCCAAAGATTAGACGAGAGCTAGACGAGAGCTTAGACGAGCACTCAGAGAGGCCTCGCCTCTCTTCAACAATACTCTTTATTGTTTCATCTGTATACTGTCACATGAACATGCAGTACACCTACGTGTACTGTATCCTCAAGTTCAACATGAACCACTCTGAAGCCCTAAGATGACTATACCAGTAAATATCTGACTCAAATTTTAAATGAAGACAGCTATCTGCATGAAACTGTGGAATAGATGCTCGACTCCTAAAAAGGCAGCCAATACAGAATAGGTTTAGGATTTTGAAGGTCTTCAATCAATCATTCATGCCACATAACGAATAATCAAAAAGCATGCCTATACAAGACTATATGGGGAAATATTCATATACAATTCACATTTGGTGGTACGTTTGGATACATGATGTGGCACTAACTAGCGTTGTTGAAGTTCCATTAAACGCGTAATCCGGGCTATTTAAATAAAGCGCAATTTGAGGTCATACGTCACGTGCGCACAGGTCTCAACAGGATTGTGGTTATGGGTTGCGCAGATATTTCAGTCATACCAATAACACTCTTAAATACCTTCATAATACTGTGGCAGTGTTTTGTCTTTTATTATTCTATTTAGAGAAAGTTGGATATGATTTCATAACCTAAGTCCTAAGCAGGAACTGCCTATGGGTATCTAACAATCAGATCATGGTTCTAGTACTTTAAGTGTTCATGTTCCTACTCCTATATCAATACCATCACCACTTATTGAGCTGGCTCTTTAATGCAACCCATAATCACTGGAATACCGAACGAGAACATTGCTGTGGTGGTTCAGGTTCCATAATCCAGAGGATTTTACATCTCCGACGTTGCTGCTTCCTCGTCGCGACCTTACTACAGTGATGGCTGGAACTATTATTACGTTGCTTGTTTGACACTCTCAGCTCCTTCTGACGTTTCCACTACCATAAATCCAACGAGATGTTCGTTGAAAGTGATTCCACAAGAAACTCTTTCAGCGAGTTTGAATTGGCAGGATGTCCCTCCATTGAGTCCCTCTTCCCGGGGCCCTCTTACTCTGAGAGTGCCTTCTGAAGCCACTTCTGTGGCCAGTAACCCAGTGTCACTAATCTTGCCTACAAGCTTTCAAAACTCTTGATGCCGAATGAACCATCAACTCCTGCAAATTCGGATGTCACTGAAAGTCAAGTAACTTCGCCAGCAAGGCCAGAAACTGTTCCTGGTCAAATCGCTGTTGAATCCTCTAAACCACTTGAAATCATGCTAAACCTTGCCACTAGCTTTTACTATTTCACCAAAACCTCCCGATGCCTTTGATATGATGCTCCTGATATCCCTATCTTCCAGGTAAATGTTTTGCCGACTCAGGAGGCTCGCTACTCCAGACCCACCCGATGCACCAAACCCCCAAACCATTGCTGAAAATTTTTTATCCCCGAGTACATCAAACTCTGCTCCAGCTTTGGTAGCTAGCCCATCACTCTCAGCTCCTATATCTATTCTTCAGTGAATCAATCGTGGAAACTCGGTCATGGGCATTATGGTGGCTATACCAATTTTGTCTGTGATAGTTTAGTAACATCATGAAACTGGTCACATTTCATCTGGCGCATATGAGCACTTTATAAGTTCAGACAATAGTTATGCCACACTATAGCCTTTTACTCTGGCAACGGTCATCATCTGACACCGAGAAGTGTTCATGATTATAACTGAGAATATTTTGACTTTTAAAATTTTGTGTTACTGGGAAACCTCGGTCTTATAGGCCATCAATAAGGAAATTTATAAAACCAGCTGAAACAGTTCAGCGCATGCGTGTAGACTTACGCATCTGGATAACCACTTGATGCAGCATGTATGAAACACCAGGTCTTGTAGTTACTATGTGTCCTGCAAATAACTTCTAGAATCTTGCTGAATTATTGCACATGGGCTCTCAGTCTTGGCCAGAGGTGACCAAAGAAAAAACACCGGCCTTCAAGCATAGAGGATCCAACTAGTTCGTGACTGTATCGGTGGTATCTACTATTGAATAAACGTTCTTGTAAAGTATTCGATGCTTGGTTCCAAAAGAAGCTTCAGTATGATCTTCTATGTTGCTATTATAAAATGAACCGCTTCTGCCACGAATATCGACAATGGGTGTCTCACCTCACGCATATCTGAGTTCACCTTTTTGCACAGGATGGACCGATTCATGCGGCGAAGCAGCTTCTAGGTGCTTCATGGTAGACACCGCCTCTCCCTTAAAATTCTTTCAAACCTCAAAGAAACAATTATTTACTCTGAAACAGTGTTTCCATTTGATAATTGCCCCCCCTACGCATTTCTCTTCAGCCTCAGATACAAGAACTGACAGGAATACAAACTTAAAGGCGATGGTCCAAATAGACCTGCCAATTATGGAGTAGACCATGTGGGGAATTTTCTTAGTATGGTGGTACTTTATTAGTGAAACGCGACAGTCATGAAAAAACAAAATCGAAAAAGCACTTGCATGCATGATCACTACAGTGGTATAAAATCAGGCACCTCGCATTGTCATGTGATCTCAAGATATATATTCATGTGAGACTTTTCTATGGGATCCAAAGCATCCCACAGATGAATATGAGCACTTTGTCACTTCATTTAACACCATTGACCGGCCAACTTGTCGCCCCGAGTTGAGCCAATTCGTTATATGATATAAACAATTTCGATAACTACTACATATTCACATTCAACGTGTCTGGTGGATGGGGCGGGGTGCATTATCGCTCCATTAACAATTAGGTCTCAAAGAATGTATCTTTCTCAACTTGAGGTACTGTACAGTGTTTTGCAAAACTATTCAAACCAGTGCGCCAAATGACTCAAACCACACCACCTTAGGAGACTTAGACAAACCAATAATTCAAAAAGGTACTGTTTTCAATATTTAATAGACACTTCACATAAACAGTTTTGAAAAACACTGCACCTAATGAATGAAATGTAGCATGATGACCTAAAATTTCTCACTATATAGTGGTCGCTGAAATAAAAAAGTGTAGAGGATAAGCAAGCTCAAGAATTATATTGAGTAAAATTTCTAGGAATTTTGTGATCATTAAGGTTGAGCAATTAATGTGTGGAAGAAGATATAAGCACTCATCAATGTTCTCAGTGATCACAGCCAAACAGGCTAGAAACTCTACCCGGGCTAATTCTTTTGCCCGATTAAAACCAAGGTGCAGGAATTTGCCACATACTAGGTCCCCCTGAATTGCAGTTTTAACTTTTCCCTCTATATAAAGTAACTCTTCATTCTCAGTAGGATCACATCAATAATTTACATCATCATGAAAGCATCTTATTTGATCGTGATCTTCTTTGCTGCCATATCGGCCCATACGATGCCTGGGTTCTTATTTACAAAGATAGAAGGCAAATGGAAATCAATTTCTTCCATAAAGCTTCCCCATTTCCATTTCCTTGCTGTTAGTGATCCATCTGGGGTGGTCTTTGGGAATAATGTCAGTAGTAATGAAGACTATTACAACGAGAGGATATTAGGCATTTATGCGAATCAATTAGTCTTGGGTGAAAGGGGCAGTTTGACAACAGTCATTGACTTCTAGTTGGATCAATTTTCCAAGGTTTTGAACATTCATCCTTACTTGTGCAGATGGGCTTCCATCAGCTTTCAAGGCTTTTTCACGAATAAAGACATTTCCTCGAAAACCTTACGCTGCTACCCAGTTGATATCTACTTTTTGTCTCATTCTGCAGCCAAATATCTTGTACCAGGCTTTGAAGCGAAAAATAATGATCTTATGAAATATGTGATCGAGGAAGACGCAACGTTGTCAGGGAGAGTTGACAAACTGACTTCTTTTACGACTTCTCTGGTTTTTGACTCCCTGGTTAATGAAGTAACCTCTAGCAATATCCATACTTCTGCTTTGAAAACGACTGTTTCTCCAGATCCTCCATAACCCCTACTATAATTTTGGGGGCCAAATTGATTTTCCCGACCTAAGACATGGCATGCTCGATGAGTTGGGATATGGCCCACCATTTTTGGGACCTTGACTGAATGCTCTTTAATGCGCTACCTCGATCTGGAATGTTACTGTCTAAAAACCACCCTGGGCCTGTTTAAATTTCAATAAAGCACGCTAAGTGACACACATCAGATGTTTCTCTGCTCACTGTATCACGTATCAAAGATATTATTGATACTGGTCAATGACACGGCCTAGTTTTTGATAGGTCTTGAAGGCGAGGTTCCGCTAATATAATCCAAACAACGCTAGTCCAGTCATTATTGTGTAGAATGAGTTAAACCTTTCTTTTAAGCTACAAAGTATAGACAAAGTATAAAAGCCTTGAATACATACACTAGAAAGGATACAAATTTCAGTCTCCGATTGCATTCCAACAAAGAACTTCTTGGAATGTTTCTTGCTTAGATACAGAGAAACTCCGGAAATAATTGGGGACGGGATTTCAGTAATTGTCAATGTGGTAGTAGTTTCTCAAAATTAAACGGTAATGGCTCTACTACAAAGAGTGGACTGTTGTCTTGATGACATCCGATGAAGTCTGGTTTTTGACATAGCCGTTATCCATTAATGAGCCTTTAGTCACATTTAATCTAATCGAGCCTATGGCATCATTTGTCAAAGACACCAAGGGGCTTCAATTCATTTCCTTTCTCTCTCTATGTCAAGCACAGACTTTGTGAGAGTTTTTGCCTTTTTATTATAAGGCAAAAATAAATTTCTACATCAAAACAGTCACTATGGTGTAAAGGCGAAGAATTGCCTTATCACACGGTTATTGGTGGTGAATATTTCAAAGAGTTCCTAGCATGTACGGAGGAAAGGTACTTCGTGGATATGTTGTAATCAGGCCCCTGAAAGACAATAGGGCTGTACATACTTTAAACAATAAGGTTGTGCAGACCTGAGACGAACAAAAAGTATAAGAAGTGCGGTGGCTCTGTCATATCCGACTTTGGTCTTTTAAGGTACAACTTACATATCCCTGTATATTAATATATACTAAAACAAAAGTTGAAAGAAGTACCTTGACTCCGTACATGTTAGGTACTCGTTGACATCAAGAATCTCAGCAATGATGTTGCTGAGAGGGACTTATGACACAGCCAATTAACGTTTTTATCTCCCAATTACACAGATACGTCATCTTCATAACTCAAGTCTTGTGTTCTCAGGTTCAACAGATTATTGACCACCTTTAAACTTGACTTTTCTCCAAGGTAAAAGATAGATTTCCACTTCAACACAACGGTCATAATCACTGGTAGTGATTACATTTAAACTTTCAGTGCTCTTGCATGAGAAGTATTTAGAATTCAAAACCTTCAAATTTTTATTCAAGTTGAATTTAGTCGGGGAGGTATCAGGACCGAAATAAAATCTGTGTTGTAACAACCCCACGTACCCCGGGGTAGAAGCGTTGCTAGTGATGGCATATCCATCTTGTAAGGAAAACTTGGTGGGTGTATTACAATGACCTCCGTAACAAAGCACACTGCCATTTTTATAGAAAGGGGGGAAGAGCATGGCCGGAGAGCGGTATGAAGGTGTTATTGACTTTTGCATGGAAAACATAGTCTTGTGATGTAGCAGGCAGGGAAGCTTTCTGATTATTTTCTTCCTCAGATACAGATTTTGGGGCAGAACCGGATCGAGGTTTGATGACAGTGCGAGATTCTCTGTCATAGGGCAAGAGATAGATTTCTGCCTTGGAACAAGCTTTAAGATTTTTCCACTCAAAAAAAATCCACTTTTCATTCACACCCATTATGCAATGGTAAAAGTAATAGTCTAGAAGTCTTCCTTCACTACTCAACCTCAATTTCAATGGTGTACTGGATTCAGAATTAGAAAAGCCAAAAATCTTATTGCCGTGAATTCCCACAGTTCCCGGGGGCGACGTCTGGTTAGTAACAGCGTAGTCACCTTTCATTGTAAACTCGACGGGTCCAGTATTCAGATATCCCCAATTGAATACTTGAAAGTCCAGTGTCTCCAATTTGTCGCTAACAAGCGGCACATATGTGTCATACAATTTTATGCAGAATATCATTGGCTGATCTGAGGCTGCCCTCACGGTGACAGCAATAAGAGTTGCGAGTATCAATTGATTGGCTTGCATCAAAATTGTGGTGCTAGAGAGAGCTCCCCCGTCTTATTAAATAGGATATCAAAGAAGGATTTTTTGCCATCATATCGATTAATCAGTTAGTCACGCACTATATTCAGAACAATAGCTATCAGAGTCCCTGATCATGCCCTGATATATGCACACTTTCTGCGTATGCGGAGCGCAGATTAATATCCTTACTGGTTGAAAACAAGGATGCCAAGAATCTGAGATCATGTAATAGATATTCGTAGACGTTTCAAGCCTGATTCTGTCAAACATTATGGATGGGGATAAAGGATTTTTAAATAAAAAACTTAAAATTTAAACTTATATCCATATAAAAAGATGATACTAATTCTTTTGGTTTTAGACCTGGTAGAAATTCGCATCAAGTTATTTCTAATACTAATAATTATTTATCTAGAAAAATATATCAAAATAAAAATTTGTTAGATTCTTGAATACGTCTAGTACTGGGGGTTATGTTCATTCGATGATGGATCCCCAGTAGGTGGGAATCCGAGTACCTATGTAGTTAACCTGTGTGTACAAGAGAAGTGGATCATGGCGGTTAAATGCCATGTCACGAGGTAAGACGAAAGGATGAGTCCAAGTCACGGGGTATGATGCCTTGGACGAGTCATTGGCATTCGTAGGCTCTAGCAATACCTCTATGGGTAGTGTATTTACCCATGGTGGGTCTAACAAAATTCTTTTATTTCTAATATAAAAGTTGATAATTCATTTGATAATATACCTTTCAACTTTTGTTCTAGTATATATTAATATACAGGGATATGTAAGTTGTACCTTACAAGACCAAAGTCTTATGTAACGGGTCCACAGCACTTCTTATACTTTTCAGTTCGGCTAAGACCCGCACTGCCTTATTGTTTAAAGTATGTACAGCCCTATTGCCTTTCAGGGGCCTGATTACAACATATCCACGAAGTACCTTTCCTCCGTACACGCTATTTATTCGTTGACAATTAATGATTATTTAAAAACTACTATGAATAATAAATTATTCTCTATTTATAGATATTTTGATGATATTTTAATTATAAGTAATAATAATTTAGATATAAAATCTAATCTTATAACATTTATGTTATTTATTCTTAACCATATTTCTCTCAGGTCACTTCTGAGTAGAAATGACGGCTATGCCGTATGGAAATGTGATATGGGCGTCATATATGGCCAATAGTTTTGAATCTTAAGATTTCATAGTTTAGGCTTTATGTCATAGACTGTACCAAGACCATGTTAAGGATCCAAAACAAACAGAAGAGAGACCTTATACCTAATACAGCTGCATGATACACCGCAATCGCTTGTACACGGCAAAACGTCACATGCAAACAATGGTGACTATTGATCTTTGAAATGATTCTTCCAGAAATAATAGACATAGTACATCTTTTTTGTGTAAAAATGAATTACCAAAAGGAAAGAGGCAAAGAGAGGCTTACCCCATGAGAACACGTGGTTTACCCATAAACCAAACTGAGTCCGTGTATTGTACACTTCTAGAGATATTGGACGCCATTTGAATTTTAGACACTCACTTTGAAGTGATACCCAATAAGGAGAGCACTACGTGTGATCTTCGTGGCATTTTTTTTTATTCGAGTAATGGTAAGTAGAAATATTGAGACAACAGTACTTGCAGTCTCTCCAGCACAACATTCACTCACGTGACTTTGGTCATGTGATGGCTCACTTCAATATAAAAGGACAATCTCCCGCTATTTTATAGCACCGCCAAGAATATTCATCAACTGAGGGAAGACATGCCAAGATGGTCCCAAAACCAGACCCATGAAAATTAAAAGTGTAGAGGTACTGATGTTTACCAAGACTTGGACTGATTCACTTAATAAGTATGATATGCACATTGTCGTGCCAGGAGTGCACATATATAAGCGCGATCCACGCTATCCCTACCCCAGTTTCCCAACACACCGCGCCACCGCTCCCAAGATGAATATTACAAGGTTTACCGGTCCCAGATCATATTATACAGGTAAATTTTTCGTGACGTCATGGATTGTGTTTGAAATTATCTTCTAAGTTACTTTCATCTATTTTCTTCTCATTTTTGATTTTTACAGTGAGATTCTAGTTTTTTAATTATGGTTCGCCTTATGTTCGCAATTTACTGTGACTCATTAAAAGCGTGGATCCAACGATGGACAAAGTAGTGATTGACATTACATTATACAGTTTTTGTAGACTTCAGAACCAGTAAAATTCTACAGCTTGACTATTCGTTTGTCATTTCCTTAATTTATCTAATATGAACTCTCATCTATTGCCAGTCTGAGCTATGCTACGCTTCGTCACTAGTGTACTAGCTATAGTTGAACATATACAAACAAGCAAATCGTAACAGATCATTAAAACGCATTGTGAAAAATGTGATTTCTTTATATAGCTGCTTTTGATAGTACTCATGTCCTACAGTACTCGAGTACTTATTGCTCATCTTGATGAGGCACAATTTTCTTGTTAAAGCAGATATTGCAATTTGCATTAAAGGGATATAAATATTTCTCAACTTTTGTAAGAGTACGTTTCTCTTCTTTAATTGACTTGTGCATGAAGAGCTCCTGTCTACCATATGTTCCTTTCTTTCTGTCTTCCTGAATTACCCATAATAGCTTCCTCATTTTCTTCAAGCTTACTCTCATCTTCCTCTTCCTCAGATACCTTGTCGGTCAGATCGTGTATCTTGACACCTGAATTATAAGCTACGCCACTAGACTTCCGTGTATGATCTTTGTAAGGCATAAAAGTCTTTTTGTCGTAAGGTAAGACATATATCTTCACCTCAAAACAGCCACTCGCAGACCGATACTTTTTTCCGACAAGAATATAATGCAAATTGTCCTGGAAGTCAAAAGAGTGAAACAGACCATTCGCAAGCCTTATTTCCTGATCCATCTGGAATCTTGTTTTTTTCGGGGCGTTTACGAGGAATGCTAAGCATTTCTTTGTACACCCCCACATACTTCATGTCAACAGTAGCTACATAAGTCTTTAGAAGGACTTCAAGGGGTTCAGACTTTGATCTTCCGTATGCCAAAGCTCAAAGCATCAGCGGTTTCTCGCTGGGACCCAGTTTTGGAAAGCGGCCAAAATCATCGTCGACTTCAGCGAAAAGAGCCAATGGGTTGAGCGTCCACACGGTTGTAGCAACAAGAGAGAGGAAAGTCAAGTAAATAACTTTCATTAGGATTGCTGTGAAACCTGGAAGCAAAAAAGAAAAGGTTCTTTATAGGTCACCCAAGGAATCAAAACCCCTTTGTATCAATTCTTTCGTTTTTAGGGATTGATGCAATGTTAACAAAACAAAGGGCTTCATCTCTATTTGTTAGAATGCGCTAATAAATGCACACATTTTTCTGCATCCGTAGGTTCGATTTATCCTTCCAGGGAAACTTGTTCCGTTGCATTAGACAAATCGGCAGTTATAAGAGCCCGAGCATAAAGAACAGAATCTTTTATTTCACTTCATATGACACCAAGCCCTTATAATGATATAATCTTAACATCCAAGTACTTGACTGACATGAGTCTCTGGAATATCCCTCATTATTCATGTACCATTCACCAAAAGTACCGTTTGTGCTTGCGAGAGCGCGCCAAATCTCTTCGGCACTAGATGTAGTAAATGGTGAGCATTCTCAGACTTTCGCATGAAAATTTCCAGTTTGCTGTTTTCACCAGTCACCCAAAATAATTATAGAGTCATCCAAGTAATTATGGTCATACTTTAATCAATTATGGTACCATTTGGAGTTTCACATTGCAGGAAATAATGAGATTTTCTATAATGAGAATTTCTTACGGCCAGACCTCAAAGCTGTGGGACCCATTGATACTTTTTTTTTCAGGAGGGTTGGATATTCCTTAGGCTCTTTATAATTTTCTGACTGCTTTTATTCCTGAGATTTTGTAGTACCGTGTAACGTATGGAATGTCTACTTTGTCTCCGCGCGTTTGAAGCAACATTCCCCTTTACTGCGCACTCCGTCCAGTGCGTATCCATTGTCAACTTACCGAAACACCAATGAAACAAACGCAAAAGGTCTATTTCTGTGATATTAAAGTGGGGATTTTCTTTAGTTTATACAGCTGGTCTTTCATGTTTGTGTTTTACATTTGGAAGCACATATGCCTGTTGCTAGCACACTGCCAAAGTCCCAGTACCATAGCTAGGACTAACTCCGGCCAATATCAATAAAGTCTAGGGAATGTATAGAACAGCATAAAGGATCTACGAATGGTTTAATGTGCTACCAACCTCAGAAATTACCGGGATAAATGAATAAATGTAGACATGAGTACTCATATAGTAAAACCAGACCCGTACACCTCATGGTGCAGATGAAACGGGGATGTGTGCACGATGGGGACGTACACACATCATGCACAGTCATTCACGAGACGCCGGTTTGAGATCTGGGAGTCCTGGGGTTTGACTATATATAGAGGATCCCGCTCAGGTTTGAGCGGTATCAATTGTGAGAATAAGATCACTAATATCTAGTTAAGGAAGAATATGAGTGATCGAAGATGAATCCTGAATTACCATACTAGTGAGAAATATCGGAGGCCAACGTCATAAAAATTCCAAACTATGCGAAGGCGTGTGCAAACGCTTAACACGGATAAGAGTTACTTCATTATCACGTGACTTAAACAAGCGAGCTCAAAGCTGCTTAACAAAGAAGCTGTTCAAAAGGAGCTTGGAAGGGGACGCTTCACCTCCACAACGTTCTCAAAATTTTAGTATTTATTAGGTCTCGTCATGTCACGGGAAACCTAGTCCTTCTATCAAAGTGCAAAAGGTATATCTCTACTCCGAAGCAATCATGGTGAGGGATGTGTCAGTCTTCGATGCGAATCACACGCATACGACCATTGGTCAATTTACATGATTTGAAAAAACCATTTATAACCTTCAGCTGAAGATTAAACCTCAAACTAACCTTCGGAGTTTCAGAACCAAAGCTAAGCATGCCCTGGTAAAACCCACAATGCCCAGGGGTGAAAGTGTTATTGGTGATTGTGTACCTATTGTCCAATTAGAATTCAATGAGGGAAGGTGTATACACTTCATAAGACAATAAACTTAATCTGGTATCTATATCCTCGTAAACTGTACCAGAGAGTGGTATGAGCGTGTTTTTGACACTCGCGAAAAAATGCCAAAGGGTACTTGAACGCTGCCCAAGCAATGACAGCAAAAAAGAAGTAAGAATTAACTGAGTGGCTCTCATAATTTTTTCAAAAAGAATTGACTAAAAGATGCTCCTAGGAAAAGTACCCACTACTTATAGGATTCAAAGAAACCAACTCGGAGCCTTTGATCAAATTTATAAGGGGTGGCCCTTTGTCGACGAAGTCTAGCTATAGAAATATCTGATTATGCCGTTTTTCATGCAGATTTTCCACATGTTTGATGATGAAATTTTCTTTTCATGGAGCTTAGGCTCTGCCCAGTCAAGTGATTGGTGAATTAACTGACTTAATGACTGCCAATAAACTGGGGTTTGGTCATGAAAGCCTGCTTAACGCGTTACTAGTCTCACGGTATACCATTATGGACTCTTTGAGTTTTGTGCCTAATCCATAGCATACTTGCTGAATTTCCTCAGACGGGGGATGAAGCTATCTCAATAAACTCCGGAGCCACGGTTACACGTCACGTGTTTCAGGGGTGCGGCCCGGCCACATCCATAAATTTTCACGCACAATGCAAAAACAAGGCCGTTTTGATCATTTTAGGTTCCAAACTCTTCTCTAGGCGGTGAATAATGAATATCCCACATGTGACTTTTCTAACAAACTACTGTATTCGGAAATAATTCCGCTCCAGTCGTGCAGCTGGAGACAAGAGGATGATTAAAAAAAAAAAAAAAGAATCAAAAGGTTTAATTTGGAAAAGACCGTCAATAAATCAAAGGTGAGACATGTGTAATATCTGAGCTTTAGCAGGTCACTCCGTGGCTGCAAAAAAGTCGCATCATGCAGGCGTTCGGTATATAGTTTCGTTTGCAGCCCAGCGGCCGCATATTGTTGAAAAATCTTGCAAGACAAATTCTGTGAGAGTGCATATCGCGCGCTACGGCATCTGCTTTCTTGTGAGCCTCCTTTTAGAAGTAAATAGGGGTGAAGGTTTACTTGTGTTTCAGGGGAGACTATCTTCCTCTTTTTTGAAATCAATCGGTAATCAACTTAAAGAAATATTTACCAAAACCTCTTTGACCTCTTCCACCACAGCTATCAAAAACACTTATTCTTAGTCACCTTACGTTCTAAGACCTATCATAGACAATCTTTTTTTTCACATGTGCAGTTTATGATTCATACGTCATATTTTCTGGTACATAGTACATGCTTCTGCCTTTTGAGACACTCGTAAGACGCACTGCAAAAGTTCCCTAAATAGGGCTTTGAATACACAAACCTTTCCAGGCCACACCCCTGAAACAACTTTATTCTCAAGTATCAATTCATATCTCTGTTTCTACTTCAAAGGAGTACCTAGGCCCATGGTAGAACTTTAAACGAGGGCTAATTCCTTGCTCTAAATCTATATAAATAAAATTCGATTCCCCTTTTGGAGTACCATATTGAATATACATAGTTACTAAAAACACTATCTTCGCCAAATCATCTAAAGCTATGTAGCCAATAGACCCACTCAAAGTAAAGTCAAAAGTTTCAACCGAGCTTTAGGATTCCCAGCATTACCTAAATTGAGCATGCTTAACCGTGCAAAGTACTTATAGCCAATTATATTCAATACCTCTCTAGAAAATTACCTTCCAAAAAAAGTTTTAGTTTAAAACTATATGCAGTTATTACACATTATATTCAAACAAAGAAACAAAACAAGAAACAACATTGCAACTCAGGCCTTAGTTGCGAGACTCGGGTATCGTAGACTCCTAAATTTTAATAGGTGGAGGAGGGTACTCAACCATAAGCTTTTCAGCTAATCTGACAACACACTGCCTTGGAATCAGATCTATGGTCGATTTGTAAGGCTTGCACAGTTTGCGCGCATTATCATGTAATTTCATATTGTAATAATCGTAATCATAGCCAAAATCAGAAGAGCGCTCCATAATGCACTGTTTCGGAACCGCATCGAGCTTGAAATAAAGTGACTTGCATCTGATCTCTGTTGCCACTTTATTCTTCTCTTTTAACTGATCTTGAGCTGACTGCTTTTCAGGTTGCTTTCCTTTGCATAACATTTCGTATGCACAATACGATTGAGAATCAAGGTCTGCTCTATCATAAGTCATTCTATCATAGAACCCAGGAGGAGTTTGTTTTGCATTTCTTATTGCGGGCACCCCTCCATGGCATACCTTACGATAAAGACATTCGTGATAGATCTTATCCACATCAGTGCTCAATTCAGCACATACCTCGCCGTTGAAGTACAAATAGTCAACAAGAGGACGAGCCCTCTTTCTTGGATATTTAATAGATACCACTGAATCCTTTGATCTCTTGGAATGCTTGTTGTCACAAATAATTTGGCGGATGCAGTAAGGGTCAAGATCCACCAACGATTCGACATCGTCGTAATTCTTGGTCTCGTCGTAGGTGCATTCAGTTGGCTCTATGTCCTGAACACAAAACCTATGGTGGAAGCACTGGGGAGGCACGTCACTGATGGATAATTCAGAATAAATAGCACAAGTGGTGCCTGTTTTGTCTGCATTTCCTTTTTCAAGAGACGTTGATGCCACAGAAGAAACAAATAAAGCGGTAGCTAAAGCCACTACACAAGACTTTTGGAAAAACATGTTCTGGTTTAGGAAAATGTTGGCGGTCACCAGGTTATTTAACTTGTGCTTTTCCTATATACTTGATGGTTTTTTTGTTTTTTTTTAACAGAATTCACTGCAATAGTCATGCAACTCCTAACAGAAACATGTTCCTCAGAGTAGACAATGTAGTGAAACATCAGCTGAGATGAGCGCGCATCTCGCCCAAGCTTGCGGGGTAGCAAGCTATGTCATTTCGTATACCGCAGTCACGGTAGTAACTGAGGGAATGGTGAAGGCCAATTCCCAAAACATTATTATGGCAGGATTAAGAAACACTTTCTGAATAACTTATAAATATTTACTGAGAAAGGTATGCTAAAATGGCTCCCAAAACAAGACCCACCAAAGCCACTACTTGCACTCGCACCACCACTACAACTACAATGGACATTAGTACTTTCTCTAACTCTCACCAGTGAAAACACAACCTGATTGTTTTGTATTAAATATTTTGTAAGGGCCAACTGATTACGGTGAATCCCCTCATACGGATAACTACCTTTTAGAGTTCTAATTCAAAGTACATACTTGTATTATTTTAGTATGACTCGATAATCTAGCTCTTAGTACAATTAGGGTATAGTAGGACTTGATAGCAAAAAGCGGTTCTTCTCACTCATAATTTGTGCTGGCTAACACCTGGTAGCCTAGCAAACAAACGTACACTGTACCACGGTCTAAAATTGATATCAATGAGGTTTCAGCGTCTGCCGTGTTTCGCAAACCATGTGGTCCATCTAAAAGTGGCAGTAGTAACAGTGGGTCCATTGAAAACATTGTTGGGAATTTTAGTCGGTTATTACAGGGCTTTACCTGCAGCCACCAGCTAGTAAAGAAGTCATGATGCAAATTGGCTGTTTCTTCAGGGTTTCGCGCATTGTTGAGTGCGACCCTGATTGATGAGAAACCATTCGATGTGTTGAGATTTTCCATAAAGACTTGCATAGATTGGAACTCTTATCTTGTTTCTTCTTTACTTGTGCGACGCATATTAACTACGATCTTAGTCTTGTTGTGGTCTGATTCGATACTCCTCTAGCAAGAGCGAGATCCCCTCTTTATATATATACCACGTCACCATGAATTCCGTTCTCCTGTACCTGACTTGTTAATCCCTTGCCTGAAGTCAAACCCTATGACTCCTGGTTTGTATTACCCGTCTGCACATATACAATCCTCGGAACCTTATGAGACTTGTCCCTTCATCCCAGTCATCTGTACTGCAGGTAACACAGTACCTGCATACACGCATCAGGTCATCTCACATGTTCAACACAATGAGCCACTATGTGCAGAACAATAGTTTTGTTTTCTGGACTTGGGTCCTTAGCGACACAAATTAAAACATTGTATACTTGCACAGTTTAAAGAGTATATTACATGATTTATTGATAGAAATATGGTTGGGGTTATGGAACACCATATCCAGGAAAGTTTCGAGGATACCTTAGCGAGCATGTCAAGGTACGTCTGTTTTGGGCGATACACGACCCACGTGGATATTTTGCGCCCACGTTGCCCGATCAGTCGGCCAGCCAGCCTCACTCGGCCTCCTAGGCGCAAACTGTTGAACTTGTGGGACATGTCATGTGTCAACCTGTGAGTGCGGGCAACTGTGAAACATGTTCCCTGCAAGTCAACGACAACACACAGGCTTGACATGAGATAGAGAGGTCCCACATGTTTCAGAGATACATGGTGCAGATGAAACGAGGATATGTGCACGATAAGGAAGTACACACATCATGCACAGTCATTCACGAGACGCCGGTTTGAGATCTGGGAGTCCTGGGGTTTGACTATATATAGAGGATCCCGCTCAGGTTTGAGCGGTATCAATTGTGAGAATAAGATCACTAATATCCAGTCTAGGAAGAATATGAGTGATCGAAGATGAATCCTGAATTACCATACTAGTGAGAAATATCGGAGGCCAACGTCATAAAAATTCCAAACTATGCGAAGGCGTGTGCTGACTCTCAACACCAACAACCTTCCCCTCTTGCCTC
The DNA here is from genome assembly GCA_002374735.1 of Metschnikowia sp. 13-106.1. Classification (NCBI taxonomy): domain Eukaryota; kingdom Fungi; phylum Ascomycota; class Pichiomycetes; order Serinales; family Metschnikowiaceae; genus Metschnikowia; species Metschnikowia sp. 13-106.1. The sequence goes on from NLAL01000164.1 coordinate 28,400, forward strand.
TAGTTCTTTACGTATTATAGTTTCTACACTTTGAGGAACCATCCACAAGTGAACACAAGTAATTAAGTAGTAGGCGCAACAACTGAAGCATCCACTTAATACGTAAGGTCTATGCTGACATATGAACTAGTACTAGCTGACTATTTGTTTAATGAGCTTAGTAGGCTTGAGCCTATACTTATTCTTCTATTGGATATGCCTAGAATAGATTGATTCCAAGTCACTAGTGGACCTGATACCAGACTATCACTGCGAAACCATGAGTAGTGTGGAATCAGGTAGACTAGCATAGACTATGGGCTAGACATGAAGGTCGCGAATCCTTTATATTGACACACCAGTAGCACCTAATCTCGACTTCTAGCTCAACTGGGCTCCATGACTTTACACTCTGTCCTTCTTACCTATCGCTTATTACTACAATCATACCAATGATGTTAAATTCGTGTTGTTACGTCAGGTACGCTGTTCACTATGTTCATGATATTCATTCACTAATAATTCTCCAGAGGGAGGAATCGGACTACTTAAGTAGTTGACAGCTGGGCCGCCTGGTCAACAGGTCGTTGCTAGGTGGAAAGCGGGAAAACTCTCCACATTCCCTCCTGGTACCTCGCACAAAATGATGGTAGAGGAGCGGCGTTTTGGAATGGCCAATGTTAGGAATGAGCAGCGTAGGCTCAAAATACCTCAATAACTAGAGCACTAACTATGGTGTATTTAACAACTGGAGTCATATCTATCATTGTCAAATAAACCTGAACTTTTCATTAGCCCATTCGGATTGAAGAAAGGGCTTACACTGAATCAGTGGTACCAAATGATATCGCAACAAGTCATGTGACTACTTCAAAGCACCAATTTTCAACAGCAGCTAGTCTAATTGCATTCTTAGAAGCCATTGAAGAAAAATTTCATTCTCGGTATTGAGGTATGTTTTTTCCGACAAAATCGGATACAGCTTTTCTATTTTTGCTAAAAAATGGAATTATTTGGGACGTTTCGATGAACTTTCTCCACGGCACCGCCAGTCTTTATATCATAAGGCAAAAGGTATATTCCCACTTTCGGACATATTGAAAATTTTTATTTGTTAGGGATAATATGCATTTTATGGATTTCGCTCCAGCAAAAATAGAATTGTTCATAATTTAGGATCTTGTTCTTCATATCCTTTTTCAAGAGTTTCGGAGACAATTGAAGGCCAAAGACAAATACGTTATCTAGGAAACCTGCAAACCCCGGACTGGGAGACTCTCCAGTAAAAGCTCAGTTACATGTAAGGAAAAATTTGACAGGAAGGTTTTTTTTAGGACTTCATAGGATAAAGCCCCTACTTTCAATCCTTTTGTTACAAAAGATGTGGCTGAACGGCAAGTATAATGCTTCAATTTTTACGAAGAAGACCAACTTTTCATAAAAACGTGCCCACGCAATGGCGGTGACAAGGAAAACAAAAACTAATTGAGTGGCTTTTATGGTAATTTTTTATGCTTCTGTAAACTAGAAACGAGCCCCTTTTTATGGGACTGCTGAATGACGTAATCTTTTTGCCAAGAACAAAGTCCTGACAGTTTCGCATTGTATTGAGAACAATAGTAATAAAAGAATTTGAGCACTTCTTAAACGTGAGCACACAGATGCCAAAATATTTTCATTTTTGATGCGTAGCCAATCCTTTAGCAACCTCATAAACTGCTCAGTCAGAAGCACAACAACCAATATTTTTTGTCCAATTATGGAGACTCCATCAGCTCTTCCAATGTAAAACCGACATACACCAATCTTCAAAATCATTATCGAAGATTCCTCTACAAAACTCTTTCCAGCAAAATAACCAAAGATCCTCCAAACGTTCTTGCTTTGTTACTTCAATGCATCGTTGGTCAGTAAAGTTAACCTTTAGATAATAGTCGCAACCTGTATGTACGAAAACACGTGCAGCAAACGGAATATCATGCCAGTATTTTTTAATTCCGAGTCGCGTAATTCTGGGTTTCAGTCGTGAGCTTGGTAAAACAAGCTGGAGACCATATTGTGCTTTGACACGTCTCTACTTGCTGTTGGCTCTGAATGCACCATCGATGCAAAAAGTACCTGAATGAATAACACAATATCAAGCAGCAGTAGGATTTTGGGACTTGGATTGGGATTTTGCTATGAAAGAGAGTCCGTTTAACATCTCTGTGCAGAACAAGTATAATCGCGTCCTGCAAAAAAAATAAAAAGAAAGAACAAACGGACACCGCCTTTGGATGGAACGAATAATCCTAAGTCGAATGTATTCAAAGAAAAAACCTCTTGTTCACGTTATCAACCAAGAGAAACACTAAATTCCAGCCCTGGCTTCAGATCTCAAATCAAAAAAAAAAAAAAAAAAAAAAAAAAAAAACCCCCCCCTGGCTTAAAAACAAAAAAAAAACCAAAATCCCACCCCGCGCTTAAACCCTAAAAAAAAAAAAAAAAAAAAAAAAAAAAAAAAAAGACCAACACTTTTGTAGAAGCATTAGATTATTAGGCACTCAATTCATTCTTATATTCTCTAGTGTGCGTATGCAGGAAAATGTTTATGGTGGGTGAGGTAAGCTTCTTTTCTCCATCAAGTATTTTGTATAGGGGGAAAGACACTTCCATAACCCGAGTACGTTTTTGTCCGGGAGTGCACATAAATGTTTCATACCAGCTTTGTTTTCGTCAATTTCTCCTATTGTATGTGCGACCACTGCATGTTAACAGGGACAGCCCCTCTTAGTGAGATACTGTATCAAGATTTGGGATGGGCCTAGATTTGAGTATTTAGTGCTTTGGTATGTTCACTTTCAGTTGTATGTTGACTGAGTACTTGTTGAAATATTAGGCACATCCGACGACTTATACATATCAGTGAAGTTTCAACAAAAATTATGTGATTCATGATGACGTGCCAGAAAACTTTGGTACTCTGCGAGGAAAGCTGTGGGCTATAGAGAGCTAAGATTATTTGTCATGGCTGTGCTTTGGTTGGTACTTTGCGGAGGTTGTGTAGAGTGTGAAATTACTATTGACGTAGCAGTTAATCGGGATTCACTTTGATAGAATTTCTTGTCCCAATCCCCTTTTTCTCAGTTCCTTAATCCATATTCTACTTTTTTTCCAAGTTACTAATTGGTAGTACCGATGCCCTGATACACTAACCTCAGACTCAAGACATCCCTTGGTCATCTTCCTCCGATGGTTCTGTGTAAGGCAAAAGATATATATCTACCTCAGAACAAAGATCATATTCTTTACTGGCTGTGATCACGTGCACGGAGTTCTCGATGCTCCGGCATGAGAACCAACGATAATTCTGAAGTCTCATTTGATCATTCAAAAACAATTTCGTTCTACGAACAGTAGGACCAAAGAAAAGCCCTTTTTCTTCAACACCTACAAAACCTGGTGTGGTCACATCTTTAGTGATAACATAACCGTCTTTTAGGTAGAACACAACAGGGGTACCCAGTGGCTCTTTATAAGATAACACACTGCGGTCCTTCTTGAAAACAGGAAAGATTTGACCCGATAACGGCACCCGGGAGCCATTTAATTGTGCAAAGAAGGCCACTGAGGTTCCAAGGGACTCAAATATAGACATCTGGCGCTCATCATAAACTTCCCCAGAATTTTTCTTTTCATCAAACAGGGATAATTTCTCTGCGTGATTTTCATTTGCGTATCTCTCTTCTCCCGTATGATTCTTGGTTCCATTTTGTTCAGGTGTGCTTTTCCCATATTTCTTTTGCTTCGACTGTTTTTTATTAGGCGCAATATTTGCACCAGATGCTAGCTTAACCTTCCCATTATGCCTAGACACAGACGAATTATTTCTTTCATTTTCATAAAAAGGTAAAAGATAGATATTCACTGCAAAACAATATGGTTTTCTCCTAGCACTAATCACACGGTCTTGGTTGAGGTAGTTCCGGCAAGAATAGAATTGACTATTTTGAACCCTCATTTTGCTATCCAAATTTATTTTAGTCTTAGGAATTGAAGGACCAAAAACAAAGAGGTCTCTATAAAATCCCACATAGCCAGGGGTCTCTCCTTCTTCCGTCATAACATAGCCATCTCGTAAGGTGAATTGAACAGGTGTCGTCGATGACTCTCCATACGAAATCACACTGTTGTCTGGCGTGAAAATTCCAAACACTTGGCCGGAAAGTGGCGTCAATGTGTGATTGATTTTTGCAAAGAACCCCATTGGTACGTCCAGAGACATTTTTAAGGACTTGGTTGAACTGTCGTTATCCTTCACGGGTCCAGGTTTTTTATACTTGTCCTCCATAGATAAATTTTCTTCCAGAGCCCCATCAACTCTGTCGAAAGGCAAGAGGTAAATTTTCACCGCAAAACAATTCTTGATTTGTGATTTATTTGATTTGTACAATATTCCGTGCTCATTGCTGCTAGCCACTTTGCACGAGTGAAAAGGACCATCGAGAACCTGCCCATCACTGTTCAAATGCAAGTCAGCAGGGGAAACTTTAGGGCCAAACATGAAAAAGGGTTTGAGAAACCCAACATACCCTAGAATATCTGACTCGTTATTGACAGCGTGATTCTTATGTAAGATGAACTCGGAAGGAGGGATCGTCTTGTTACCGTATGAGAACAACCTCAAATCCTCAAACGGATGGCCAGGAGAATTGCCGTAGAGTGGAATCAAGGTATCATTGACTTTAGCAAAGAAAGCCAATGTGGAGTGTGTATCTTTCCACGCAGCAGCCAGTATAATGGAAGTGAGGAGTAAAAGAGTCGTTTTCATTGGAGAATTCTTGATAAATCTAGACAACAAACACATATCTTAATTTATGAGGTGGTCACGTGATCTCCAAATATTTTCAAGCCACTTATTTCGACTGACTCATTGTGCTCAAAGAGTGCAATATTTCTGTACAAGCTCCCTATCTAAGGATATCATATTGCTTTTTTCTCATATTTATCAACTTTATAGTCAGATTTCAACCCCCACAAGTCTGGCATCCAGTCATGAGACTGTCATGGCTCCAGTGATCGTACTTGGACAATTTTCTCACTTGGACAAATACATACCTTGTTTAAACTCCATTTCATAATTCATTTATGCTGTACCCACTTCTTTTTTACCCCAAAAAACATCATATATTATTGCTAGCAATATGTCATTGATTGGTGGACAGGGTCATGCTGCATGGGACTAGGCGCCGTTCGGGGAAAGGAAAAAAGGATAAAAGGAAAAATATATGTCTGCAATAATTTTTAGGATCCCAGCCTAACTAAAACGGGATGTTTCAGGTGATTCTGGCTTTTTCTACATTCCAAGTGTAATTGCTCCGTTTTTGTGTGAAAAACTTCATGAATGGGAATAACGCTCTTCTCTTATAGTGGAGAGGAACTGTTGAGAGTTGTAATATACACTCCCGTAATCTGGAACAGTTATCACGCAACTTTCAATTAGTCACGTAAATGTGGGGCTCCAGTGATCATCCTAAACGACTTATATTCTTATCTGTATCTAATATTATACTAAGAGATCCTTGTATCTTAACACCGTTGTTTCGATGATCTCTTATAAGGATATTCTCGTCCATTCTCATACGCTCTAGCTTTTCTCCCTTTTCAGTCTCTTACCAACATAGTCTTCTCCAAGACATGCCCAAAGATTAGACGAGAGCTAGACGAGAGCTTAGACGAGCACTCAGAGAGGCCTCGCCTCTCTTCAACAATACTCTTTATTGTTTCATCTGTATACTGTCACATGAACATGCAGTACACCTACGTGTACTGTATCCTCAAGTTCAATAGGAACCTCTAAAGTACGCGATACATCATTTTTGAAAGTTTCCATAAAGACTTGCATAGATTGGAACTCTTATCTTGTTTCTTCTTTACTTGTGCGACGTATATTAACTACGATCTTAGTCTTGTTGTGGTCTGATTCGATACTCCTCTACATGAATTCCGTTCTCCTGTACCTGACTTGTTAATCCCTTGCCTGAAGTCAAATCCTATGACTCCTGACACCAAGACACGGTTTGTATTATCCGTCTGCACATATACAATCCTCGGAACCTTATGAGACTTGTCCCCTCATCCCAGTCATCTGTACTGCATATAATGCAAGCCTGCATGCACGCATCAGGTCATCTCACTGTTGAACTTGGGGATGCAGTACACCTGCGTGTACTGCATGTTCATGTTCATGTATTAGTTAACGCCAGATCCGCAACGACGGTTGCGGCACCAGGAGGACCTATGATTAGCCAGCGAGTAATATCCAGTGGGTGACTCATACTATAAGACATTGACCTCATAGTCACATCAAGATACGTAAACACTTCAGGGGGAAGTGTTTACTTCAGGAGGAGGAGAAGAGTTGTCAGTGTTCATTGAGGTATTATCAATACGAGATCTTTTGGTGGGTCTGGTTCTTGGAGGCATCTTGGTATACCTCCGGGCAGTTGATGCTCGATTCTATACTAACAATTAATAGGGGCGAAGTTCCGAATATATATTTGGAGATTCTTCTTTCATCACGCCTTCCATTGTTTCCACAATTGATTGCTGTGGAAAATTGATTGCTTGCTGCCCCGCAAGCCGTGGACATCAGAGCGCACTCTCTTGATGGCTGTTTTTCAACATAAGATGTACCTGCATACCTCAACTTTTGCAGCCATTCGGCGCGCACGGCTGAACTGATGTCTATAGTCTTAACATTACTTCAAATGTGCTCTTTATTTTTTAAATTAGAGTGTGTAGCCAAACCAATTTGAAAGACCAGAGAGAGCTTAAGACCTTTCATACGCAACATTGTAGGTATTTTGTTTTTTCGATTAATCAATAAATAGCTTTAAATACCAGGCTAGCCTATTAGTTTCCGAGCTAGCTTAGGTTCGTGTACCTTCCTCTCGTACCACATGGCTACTGCACTACTACCCTATACATTTATACCACTTTTCATCTACTTCCTAATCATTATGCCATCTATTTTTTAAACTAAAGTTAGTATAATGCTACCATATACTAGCACACTACTAATACCTTGGTCCCAAACTTATTCAGACAGCATACATCTTTCACAGTCGGTTGTCGTGTTCTGAGACAAGAGACGGGTCTTTTTTCTTCTCCAAAATAAAAGCTTACTATTTTAATTCAAAGTTCTTACATCCCACTTAGGGTGCTTACAGAGGTATCTAACATGTAAAAGCTCTTCGTAACTTTAACTATCCATATCCAAAGCTTTGGGTATTTAAACTTCAATTTCAGCAGTGATTACAAAACATTCCTAACCCGGCTTTTCTGTTCATTCAAAGCTTAGTTTCTTTTAGGGGTTTCTAGAGGCAATGAGTCTTTCACACATTCAAATTAGGGATCCTTTCCCGCATACTCTGCGGAGATTATCAACAACATGTGGATTCCATTAACTCTTGCGAAGTTAAATAGCAAGATTGAGTTTTCTCGGGACATTTTGGCCAAGAGAAACGTGAAAATATATGTGTGCATCATTGAAGCGTCCTTCAAATTTATTCTCAAGAAGAAGGGCGACACGGCCTAATTATAGTGAGACTAGAACAAGGACTAGTGGTTATTGTAAGTCAAATATTTTGCAAGTCGCGCATTAAGCTCAGAACAATAGGACGGAAATCCCCAGAATTGGGCTGATACCTTAAGTTAAAAAAGCACCTTTCTGAGAAGCAAGACAAATTCGATTCATGTTGTGTGAAGAAAAGTAACGGGCCGTTTTTACTGCGGGACTCCCACATAAAATATGGGAGTCCAGAACTATTTCTGTCCATGATGGTCATATTGGTACCTAGCCATTAAAAGGAATTGCCCTGCAAACCAATCAAGTGAATTCTAAATTTAATTCCAAAGTGAATCTCAAAGTGAATTTTCATATGACTCAAAACTGAACGGAATAAAAGTAACTTTCTCTTAGGTGTGTGAACCTGCATATACGCCCCTGTGTTATATATTCCTTTGAAGGTTACAGCTCATCTTCAAGTGGCCATTAAATAAGCATCGCTCAATTATAGTCCTCAATTACTATCCCATAAAGTACACCGTCTAAGTATGCCTTTTACCACTTGTTTGAGGACACGACCTAGGGTCTGGACTCTACTGACCCATTAGTGGACCCAAAGGGGTATTCTTGGAGATTCTGGTTCAGTAGCACCTGTAAACAAATTCAGAGCAGATAATTCTTATTTTTGGTTTTTATATTAAGGCTACTTCTACTTTAGCTTTGGTAAGAAAAACATTATGGCATTTGCAATAAGGTCAAGTGACCATACGATATCTGCTTTGATGGATATCTCACTTCATGTACTGAAACTAGAAATTGGCTCGATAGTGATTTTCCTCTTGGTTGATTTATTGAGTTCTACAATAACACTGCGGCCCCTTTGGTATACAGCTAGTACGTGAAAGCCTAGGTTTGACTACATAGCCTTTGAGAACAGAAAAAAAATATTAATCGTTAAAACATTTTTAGTTGCAAAAATTCAGTTGACCTCGAAATAAATGTAGCAGTTACAATAACAAATCTGCTAGGCCGAGAACACAGGCACCGATGGCATTCCTGGATCCAGCATTTTTGAATGGAGAAATTTGTCCAATAGTTTTGGTGCGAGTGAGAGTCTGCGTGGTATTCTCTTCACCCACACTAGACTTTGATATGAGGTCATTGGAGACCTTTTTCGAGGGACCGTTAGAAGCATTTTCTGCTTTAGGGCCGTAAGAAGCCTCACTTGGTTTGGAAGTGGTCAATGCTTTGTTTGGGTGGATGTAATGGGAGCTTTGCTTGAGTAAACGACTAAGTTTTCTTCCTTGATGCTTTGCGATGGGGTTCCAGGGGCGGAAGAAGATCCAGCAGAGTTTTTGTGGTTGAAATTTTCTTTTTTAATAGACTCGGCGCCTTTGGGTGCAACGTGGTGGGCTCGGGAACAATGCAAGCTCCAGTGACAGTCAATGTAGTCACAGTAGACACAGTCACGGTGGATGGGATACATACTTTCTGACACACGGCAACGGTCACTGTGGACTTTTGCGGGCCGTGTGTAGTGTAGTCGGTGTAGGTCTTCCGCACAGTAAGGTGGGAAGAGATCTCACACTCGTGGCAGATATTTGCTTTTGCAGTAGTCTCCCTTGTTACAGTGGTGTTCTTCCACTTGAAGAACTGGGTAGCTCCTTTTATGTTCCAAAATTTCCGCTTGGCGTGACTCTTGCATTCGATGCATTCGGTAAGCAATCCTTGAATTTCACCCGACATGTTGAGAGTAGAGGATTTGGGGGTATCAGGCATTTCGGAAGACCTCGAAGCACCTGCAATGTATGTTTTTAAAGAATTGTGAGCATCAGATATTCTGGGGCCAGAGAAACTAAAAGCACCTGATTCCTTTGAGGCTGTAACCTCGGAAAAGCTGTAACTGGATGCAGGCAGTACAAGCAGATTATGCATATGGGTTTCAACTAAGGATGTCACCAGCTTGACTTCAGAGGTGGCACCAGAAGGAACTTTAATTTCATTGCTTTTCGCCATGGAGAAATTCATTTGAGGCATTTTTGAGGACTCAGGAAAGTTTTTATTTCTTTCCTCAGATATATTTTTCTCAGCCTCCTTAATCAAGATGTTCTCAGCCTCATGCACATGTTCTTCATCAGACTCAATTGTATGGTTCCCGTCAGACTTGTCAGAAAAAAATACAAGTGCTGGACGAGATTTCCTTCTATAATTCAAGCTTTCCTCTGGTCCAGTATTTTCATCTTCCCGGTGTCCAATATTCTCATCTTCATCTTCATCTTCATCTTCATCTTCATCTTCATCTTCATCTTCATCTTCATCTTCATCTTCATCTTCATCTTCATCTTCATTTTCATTTTCGTCTTCATCTTCATTTTCGTCTTCATTTTCGTGTGCCATACCAGCAAATTCCGGTAAATCATCAAGATTTTCCACATCTTTAATTTGGTGTGCTATACCAGCAAATTCCGGCAAATCATCAA
>NLAL01000151.1:0-42184 GCA_002374735.1 Metschnikowia sp. 13-106.1
AGTAGTGGTACTAAACTTAGAATCTTGCTATAAGTAAAAGTACTAGTCATTAAGTGTACTGTGAGTACCAGATTAGTATTTTATCTCTTTTTTTTCTGATTATTATTAATGGGTTGTCTGTTATAACTTTCCGTCACCCACCAAAATTCGAAGAAGAGGCTGGAACAAAGACTTCTGATGAATGGCACAAAGGTTTGCTGACAGACTAAAGATGTTCTGTTCAAAATCCTTCATCACAGTAGCATTCTGACCAGTCAGAATGAGTTTCACTTGGCGAATAAACTCAGGTTCATAGTCATAATGACTTGTAGTGGAGCTCTATTAATAGTGGACCAATTGGTGGCACATACTCAGACTTTCCATGAGTACTTTCCAGATATTGAGATGGTCCATACGTTGTGCAATCTTTTCTTCATACCTGGAGCACACGCTTCGAGTGCTGGGCTTTCAGATCCTGGATGTTGGTGATCCAAGTGACGACTAGACCTGAACTCTACTAGTCATTCCGAAGTATGTGAAACTCCAGAAAGTGCAAACCTCACTGGGTGGTCTCAATCCACTAAGGTGAAGAATGCAGTAAGTACTCTGACACCTACTACAGTACACCAAGCCTGTTCAATTCCATTGCAGGACAATACTAGAAGCTACTGGCAGGTTAATTGTGCAATTTTACTAGAAGCTACTGGCAGGTTAATTGTGCAATTTTACTAGAAGCTACTGGCAGGTTAATTGTCTAATTTGACTAGAAGCTACTGGCAGGTTAATTGTGCAATTTGACTAGAAGCTACTGACAGGTTAATTGTCCAATTTGACTAGAAGCACTGGAATACTGAAATACTGGAACTACCAGAATACCGAAATACCAAACTAAGGAAAGTAGAAAAAGCTGGTACCCTCTATACTACTCTCTACTCCATCTTAGTTCTACGCAGACTACTTCGCAGACTCCCTCCTTGTTGAAAGTGAGCAAAGAATGATCATTTCAGAAAAGAAAAGCTCACTCATGAAAATCCTAGACTGTTCTATACTTACCTTTCTATATATTAGGAAGATGCACTCTCATCATTCTTGTTGAGAAGGTTTAGCAAAGCAACAGAAGTCTATTTAAGATGGAATTTCATATCGTGTTCGAATTTCCTAGTGTTAGTAAATCATTTAGAATATTGTCTGTGAGGAACATCAAGATGTCGTCTACTCCAGACCTGGAACTGCCACACTAGAAATAGCCAAACCGAAACTGAAACACCGAAACTGCCACACTAGAAATAGCCAAACCGAAACTGCCACACTAGAAATAGCCAAACCGAAACTGCCACACTAGAAACTGCCACACCAGAAATAGCCACACCGAAACTGCCACACCAGAAACAACTCACGTAACTCCTAAGTATTTACATACCTTAATGAGACAATGAACTTTATGCATAATGAACGACAGTACATTACACTCCATGCTTCTTGAAAGGACCTTCTGAGGTACCTACTATAAAGGTACAAATGGTGTTAAGTAATGTATACTCCTCTCTCCTTTATGTAGTCCAGCACATGTTACAAAGTCATATACAGACACTAGACACTAGAGACAAGACTGGTTAGTTTGTCTAGTGGAGTACGGTCGAATATGCTACATCATGTGTTATGACTGAATCAGTATTTCCAGGAGTTGATATTCTGTGTACTACATTTAAGGCGAAAGATCTGTATAACAAAAGTGTTTACTCACTACTACAAGAATTCACTACTACCAGAACTCACTACTACAAGAATTCACCACTACAAGAACTCATTACTACAAGCACTCACCACTACAAGCACTCACCACTACAAGAATTCACCACTACCAGAACTCACTAATACAAGAATTCACCACTACCAGAACTCACTACTACCAGAACTCACTACTACAAGAACTCACTACTACTGGAGCCAAGACAGTAGCTTTAAAATTCTAAATCAAGAGCTCAGTACTAAACAACAAGCCATACTAGCTCTAAGGAATACACTACATGACTGTATGATTAGTATATATCATTATTCCAGCACACACTTGTATAGACGTATAAATAGCGGAATTATAATGTGATTTTACCAAATAGACTATATTTTACTCATGGCCCGGGTTTGTATCCAATATCAGCAAGCATGAAACTTTCAGAGTCAAGAGGACAATCATAGTCAATATTAATGTATATACTAGAACATAGGTTGAAAGGCAAAGAAAGTCATAGAAGGTTATAATCCAGTCAGAAAGTCACAGATATTATAATCCAGTCAAAAAGTCACAGATATTATAATCCAGTCAAAAAGTCACAGATATTATAATCCAGTCAGAAAGGCACAGATTATAATCCAGTCAGAAAGTCACAGAAAATTATAATCTGGGGACAGTCAGGAAGAGACAGTTAGACAGACTTAGGAATACATAGTCGGAAAAAGTCACTAACGTTTCGTTCGATACTCTGCAGGTGTAAAGTCTAAGGTAGAAGCTCTAGTATTATTAGTTCAATCTGTCAGGCTGTTTGGGTCTGGGAGTACTGCACACCTTGGGATATTCTTCAGATTAGCCTTGTGATTGGTTGGCCAGCTCCAGGATTCGTATACATAGATATATAGTCTTGTTCCCAAACCGCACGTGGTATTTCTCATCATACGGATTTCACCATATTGTTCCATAATAAAGAACGATAAGAGTTTAACCCGATTCTTTGATGAACTATTAGGAAAAAGAATATCCAAGTTACAAGTTCCACATGAAGCTATTTGTTTTACTTTGATTCCGCCGACCGAGGATGGGGGTTTCAAAATGTTTCACCAGATTTCTAATATATCCACGAGTTCAAGTAGCACATATTGGAATAAGTAATGTTTTGGCGATTTAACTCACGCCTATTAAATGCAAAACAATCATAATGGAGATATCTTTTATAGACAGAATATCGTTTCAAAGAAATTTCACCCCTGATCAAGTTGTGATCTCTTAATTTATGGATAGACTGTATGGGCCTCCATGATTATAAAGATCGATTATGGGTTCCTTTTGTATGTTGTACCTGGAGAGTATTTAATGAAGTAAGAGTCTAGAGCTTCATTCTGAATATTAATAGACGCTACTCCGCTTCGGTAATCCACTCCTTCGTACTTTTCATCACTGTTATAGTACTTTTTTCACTATTATAGTACTTTTTTTCACTGTTATAGTACTTTTTTCACTATTATAGTACTTTTCATCACTGTTATAGTACCTTTTTTCACTCTTATGATACTCTTCATCATTGTTATAGTAGTTTTTTCACTGCTATAGTACTTTTTTCACTATTATAGTACTTTTCATCACTGTTATAGTACCTTTTTTCACTCTTATGATACTCTTCATCATTGTTATAGTAGTTTTTTCACTGCTATAGTACTTTTCATCACTGGTATAGTACTTTTCATCACTATTATAGAACTTTTTTTCACTATTATAGTACTTTTTTCACTCTCATGATACTCTTCATCATTGTTATAGTACTTTTTTTCACTGTTATAGTACTTTTCATCACTGTTATAGTACTTTTCATCACTATTATAGTACTTTTCACTCACTCATTGATCCTCCTTAAGTACATCGCCTCAACTCCCTGACACACATCAGCAGTTCCGACCGCATGTACTGTGCCCACCACATCAGCGCCACAAAGAAGCACGTACGCGCTCCAGGCGTATTTCCACATCTCACTCACTTTTTTTACTCCTTCTCACTCCTTTTCACTCTCATTTTCTAACCACTCACTTTTCTCATTTTCTCACCACTCACTTTTTTCTCACTCATTTTCTCACTTTTTCTCACTCATTTTTCTCACTCATTTTCTCACTTTTTCTCACTCATTTTTCTCACTCACTTTTCTCACTCACTTTTCTCACTTTTTCAAAACTATTCAAACAAGCACAAAAATAGTTCAGACCCCTTCGCACAGTCTTTCAAACCAAATGACGTCATGTTTCACACCAACTTTCTTTAGAATTCAATATTCTCAAATCTTAATTCTGGAACATTGCCTCGAATGTACTGCGAGTCTTGCATTCCCAATCAAGGGTCAAACCGGACGGGACTGAAGTGGAAGGGGTAAGAAACGTTTTGAATTATTGGGATGCAGAATTTTGCTGCACTGGTTGAATACTTTTGAAAACATTTTCTCACTTTTTCACTCACTCATTTTCTCACTTTTTCACTCACTCATTTTCTCACTTTTTTACTCTCTCATTTTCTCACTTTTTTACTCTCATTTTCTCACTTTTTATAAACCCGCACTTTCACTTCATACTTTACACTTTCACTTTACACTTTAACTTTACAGTTTACACTTATTTTTTTCACACTCAAATTCCTCACCCTCTCACCCATATCGAAATTCAAAACATATTTCTTACAAAACACTTTTCAAACGATTCAAACAAGCAAGCACGTCAAAATGTTTCAAACAAGCACGCCAAAATGTTTCAAACAAAAGGAAACTAAACAAACCAATATTTCAAAACGTTACTGTTTTTAATATTTAACAGACACTTCACATCACCAGTTCAGTTCAAATCCTGGATCCTTCTTTTTAAGTCATAACTAACTACGAAACTTTGAATTATTGCTTGTTGAATTTTGTAGTGTGGTTTCAATCGTTTTGCTGCATTGGTTTGAATCGTTTTGAAAAATTCCATCTCACAACACTTTTATTTATGACAATTAATTCACAACTCTTTCTTTATAATTCTCATAATTCAACAATCTTTTATTTATAGTCAGAGTATTGAAGTCTAGCCACTGATAATTTAATTGCTACTTTAATGTGTAGGTGGTACAGGTGTGGTACAGGTAGTGTGGAGTTTAGATCTTGTGGTCAGTAGTAAGTAGTATGAAGTTTAGCTCTTGTGGTCAGGTAAGTAGTATGGAGTTTAGATCTTGTGGTCAGATAAGTAGTATGAAGTTTTAATTATATGAAAAGAAATTGACTTTCCATAGTAGGGTTTTTTTTTGAAAAAAGAAATTAAATCTAGTAGTATAGTATGGTGGAGTAATGAGGTGATGGACTGGAGATGTCCATTCTTGAGTGCGAACGGTGGGGTTCGGATCAGACGGTGCGACCATGGCTTTGTGCGAGTGCTTCGTTTCGGTGCAGGTAGTGCCATTAGTGTCAGTGCGAGACTCGAGACCCTCTCGAGACTTTGTGCGTGGCTGGGGTTCCGTTTAAGTTTAAGTTTAACTGCTTGCGTTTCACATCAGCCCCAGAGTTTCACCTTAAACACGGTGCACTTGGAGCTTTTCAGATTAAGAGTGGAGAAGGGGATTTTTCTGCGATAGACAATGTTTCAGATTGTGGTGTGCGATAAAGTAGTGGTCTCAATACGCATGCAGCGTTTGAGTGCGTGCGTGTGCGTTGGTCGTTTGTATACTCGGTAGTGCGGTGGGGACTGCACACACACACGGGGAGAAGACGGATGGTGCGGTGTTTGTGCTTCGACGTGCGCGACCCAAAAGTGGGTGCATGGGTGCGCGGCGCTCAATTTGCTTCATTTGTAAATACTCTCAGCTATCTTTACCCAAAGCGGCCGCTTTGTAAACACCCCAGCAGATGAGCCATGGCGGTCTCTAGGGCACGGATCCCGCACAAATCTCTTTTAGTCCAAACATCAATATTTATACAGCTTGCCTATTTCGTCCGCAAGCCGTCTCCCGGTGCCTTTATATACTCCATTGGCTTTGCTCCGCGCATCTCTTCCACGAGTCCTTCTCTTACTGTGCCCTAATTCCCCTTCCCTTTTTTTTTTTAAACCTCCATACCCAGCATAGCCCTGGCTTTTTTTTATAGATGAACTTCAGAGTGTCCCAGCCGTTGCAACCGCTCAACGGCGGCCAGCTCAACAAGGCCAATAGTGTGACTCCAAGTAAGTCCACCCGAAGAAAGGACGACTACTACGGGACTCAGGCCCAGCCCCAAAACCACCAGAATTATCAAAATCACCAAAACCACCAGAATCACCAAAATCACCAAAATCACCAAAATCACCTCCAGCCCCAAAATAACCTCCAAAATGCCCATGTTGCCCCAACAGGAAATGGCCCAAATCACGGCCACGAGGAAAAGAAAAAGAAAAAAGAAAAACTCCTGGCCTTGTGTAAAACTCCCCCGCTGATTGTGCGCACCCGAAACGGCATTGACTATAGACGAGGGGTGTTTTTGGGCGAGGGAGGCTTTGCTCGGTGTTTCCAGATGAAGGACGCTCTGGGGCGGATCTACGCGGCCAAAACCGTGGCCAAGGCGCTGATCAAAAACGAAAAGACAAAGACAAAGTTGTTGCTGGAAATCAAGATCCACAAGCTGTTGAAACACTCCAATATCGTCAACTTCATCGACTGCTTTGAGGATGACGTCAACGTGTACATCTTATTGGAGATCTGCCCGAACCAGCTGTTGATGGAGTTGTTAAAGACCCGCAAACGGGTGCTGGAGCCCGAGGTAAGGTTGTTCATGGTGCAAATCGTGGGCGCCGTCAAGTACTTGCACTCGAGACGGGTGATCCACCGGGACTTGAAGTTGGGGAACATATTCTTTGATCCCGAAATGAACTTGAAGATTGGAGACTTTGGCTTGGCCTCGGTGTTGCCGTCCACGGAGTCCAGGAAGTATACCATTTGTGGAACGCCGAATTACATAGCTCCCGAGGTGCTTGGCGGGAAACAGACGGGCCACTCGTTTGAGGTGGATATCTGGGCCATAGGCATCATGCTTTACGCCTTGTTGGTGGGCAAACCGCCGTTCCAGGCCAAGGATGTCAACGTGATCTACGAACGCATCAAGAAGACCGAGTACTCGTTCCCCAGCGATAAGCCCATTTCCGAGAACGCCAAGCTGTTGATCAAGGACCTTCTTCTGTTGAACCCCTTGAACCGGCCGTCCATCAACGAGATCTTGGACTACCCTTGGTTCAAGGGTGCTTTCCCCCCTAAAACCGCCGAGGACTCGCTCACCATGACGCCAGTTTTCGGCGACCAGCTCTCCAAGGCGCAGAGCGTGCTTAACTTCTCCAACGCCAAAACCCAGGCCGGCATCTATACTCCCAAATCCAAGCACCCCGTGGAGATCCTCAAGGCAGATCTTCTCTCCGATAAACCCAAGGCCGTGTTGCCGCAATCTTTATCTCCCGGCGACACGCGGGCCAAGTACCAAGAGATCGCCGTGCCCAGCAGCCTAGTGAGCTCCGGGCGCACGATGCGCAAGTTGAACTTCAACTCCAAGTTCAACAAAACCATCATCAAGTTGCAGCAGTCGTTGGCTGAGACTTGCAATAATATCACGCGGCTCCGCAACTTGACCAGTCTGGGCGGAAGCCACTTGGACTTGGACGTCAAAGAGTTGCCCACATGCGACCACCCCACGCTCATCAGCAAGTGGGTGGACTACTCCAACAAGTACGGGTTCCTGTACCAGATGAACAACGACGACATTGGCGTTTTGTTCAACGACGATAATACCATTCTCAAGCTCCACAACCTGGACCGGTTTTTGGAGTTGATCCTCCATGAAAACGAGGGCTGGGCGTGCATCGAGAACTCCGTCAGCCACCCGCCTCTGCAGGCCCGGCGCCAGTTGGAGATCGTGGACTTTTTTGCCAAGTACATGAACCTGAACCTCTCCAAAGTGCTGGACAACGAGGACCGCAAAGATACTGTGTTCTTGCACCGCTACACACGCAACTCCGACTACATTATGTTCGAGATGACCAACGGCTGTGTGCAGTTCAACTTCAAGGACCACCACAAGTTCTGTGTGTCCAAGAACGGATTGGCCATCACTCACATCTCGCCCAACCGCGTGGTGCAGACGCACCCGTTGATCTTGGTGTTGGAGCAGGGCAACTTCTTGAATACCGACGTGCCCGACTGTTTGGGCAAGATCGCCACCATCGAACATGCCATCCGGGGGAAACTCATGAACTAGCACTTTTACTAATCCAGTCACTCACTAACTTACTAAAGCAATTTTAACTCCTTAATGGCAGCATTAGAAATAGAATAGAAAGTAGTACATTAGTAGAAGTGGAGAGTACATTAGAAATGGAGAGTACATTAGAAATGGAGAGTACATTAGAAATGGAGAGTACATTAGAAATGGAGAGTACATTAGAAAAGGAGAGTACATTAGTAGAAGTGGAGAGTACATTAGTAGAAATGGAGAGTACATTAGTAGAAATAGAGACTACATTAGTAGAAATAAAGACTACATTAGTAGAAATAGAGACTACATTAGTAGAAATGAGGAGTACTGGTGGCCAGGAATCAAACAAGAATTCTTACTAATCCATGGATAGAAGCCAGAGTATCATAGGGTGGTAATGGGAACCCCAGAACTTGATAAATTAAGTAGAGTAGAGAGTGTATATAGATGTTAGTGTAGAGCTAGTGTAGAAGGAGAGTAGGAGGTGAAATGAGTAAGAGTATTGGGAGATTAGAAGGAAATTAGAAACATAGAGTGACGTAGTAGTGACTTACTATACAAACTAGAGAGTGTGGAGAAGGTTAGAATATAGTAGTATAAATAGTGTAGAGTAGTCTGAAAGTAGTCTGAAATTAGTCTGAAAGTAGTCTGAAAGTAGTCTGAAAGTAGTCTGACTCTAAAACTACTCTGAATCTAAAACTACTCTGACAGTAGGGTTGAAGAGATCCAGTTCGCAAGTGCTTCAAGAACCCATTATGCTCCATAGTCGAGATCAAGACCCCTTCGGGTGAGTCCAAAGATGAGCTTTGAGTAGTAAACTATATAGCAGTGTACTAAAATGCAAGCTGTCATTAATCGCCATTTAGGTTTAGCTTGAGCCCAAGTTGTTCCACGGTACTTCCTTTGCCGTAGAGAGGAATGTCGTCGATGTAGATGCTTTGTTCGTTATTGGTGGTGGCCAACACGTTGTTGAGTAGATTATCAAAGGCCGTGGACAGTATTCCAGTGTCGACGCGCGTGGCATAGGCCATATTCGAAGACAGACCAGCATCGTCGTTTCCCGTGGTTTGTGAAGTTGTTCCTGGCGTAGATCCTGCGACTGGCGTATTGACGCTGGTGGCCATCGGGTATAAATTACTGAGCAGAATAATGGGCCGGAGGACTCTCAAAGGAATCAAATCACACACTTCCTTACTCAGAGTAGGCTGAAGGGTGGTAGTAGTTGTTGGGTCTTTCACGGAAGAAGATGACCGTTCTTGAGCAAACAAGTACAAACCAGTCAACGAAGAAAACCCAAACAACGCCAATAAAGAAAAAAAACACTCCGGATCTATTTTGGAAACCAATGAACTTATTCAAATTCAGATGGATTTCGATGATGATGATGACGACGATAGTCGTGAGATTAAGACATCAGACGAAGTCGCTCGTGTTAAGAAAGAGGTGTTCAACTTGACAAAAGAGGTGGGAGCCTCCAAAACCGAGTAAGTGGATAAATCATAATAGCACATAATAAAATAAGAAAACAACTAGAAAGTAGAAATTACACGATATCAGAGATACTGTTTGAATTTAATTATAAACTAAAACCGCTTAGTAGATTCTGAAAGATGGACCCATGGTAGACTTGATGACCAAGGATCCGACGTTTTGCCAGTTTTTCTTCAACAAGGAGACCAAGAAGTTGGAAGCCATCATGATCTGGTTGACCAAGACGTCCTCCTCCATCTCGACGTTACCGACGGCAACAGCCAAACACAAGACCTTCTTCAATTGGAACCCGTCGCCTGGTACGTGTATGAAGTGGCCGAAGAGGACGAAC
This sequence comes from Metschnikowia sp. 13-106.1, assembly GCA_002374735.1. Lineage (NCBI taxonomy): Eukaryota > Fungi > Ascomycota > Pichiomycetes > Serinales > Metschnikowiaceae > Metschnikowia > Metschnikowia sp. 13-106.1. The sequence goes on from NLAL01000151.1 coordinate 9,790, forward strand.
TTGTGAGGGAGAGGGTTGGCAAGGAGTCGAGAGACGGGAGTACCAGACTTATGGTCAGCAGGGACAGGTCAGAATTCCTGGAGCTTGACAGACTGTGAGATTTCGTGGGTGTGGAATCCGTGGAAGAATCCGTGGAAGAATCCGTGGAAGAATCCGTGGAAGAATCCGTGGAAGAATCCGTGGAAGAATCCGGGGAAGAATCCGTGGAAGAATCCGTGGGAGAATCCTGGAATCTATCTCAGTATGCGTGGTGGATCTTGAAACAGCACGCCGGTGTTGATGATGGAGGTGTCTTCTACCCAAGGTATCTTGCAAGGCATGGGTGGAGGCTAGCATTGCCAAACAGAGGGGCACAAGCTTCATGGCGGATTGAGAAAAGAAGGCGATGATGATAAACTAGCACAGGTGGAGGATTTATGAGAGATTTTCAATTTCATAAAGCGATGGAAAGATCAATTTCATAAAGCAATGGAAAGATCAATTTCATAAAGCAATGGAAAGATCTTTTCCATGGACAAGTTAATGCTGGAGTCCAAAGTGTCTAGGACAATGTCGAGTGGAATGTAGATGATTTTGACCAACTTCTTGAGAGAGACAAGTCCTTGAGTCTCATCTTGTGCAAATGCCGAAGGACTTTTTCATAATCAAAAAGATTGGAAGTCATGGAGTTCAATTGGTGCAACGACAAGTTAGGGAGAAACAATTCAATGGTTTCCGCAACAGAAATGGCCCAGTGTGGGCAAACCACGGGTGCTCCATTGTTAAGAAGACACACCTTGACCTTAAGGTACTCTCCGCTTAAAGAAGTTGAAGTCACGAATGGTGAGGTCGAAGATGTGGAATTGTCTGAAGTGTTCATGGTATATGGCTTGTTGGGAGAAACCATCATATTGCTAGGAGACAAGACATTTGGAGAGCCACCTTTGGCATTGGTCTTTGATGGTGTTGGTTTCTGTTTGACAAAGCAGGAGGACGATTTCCAATACGTATCGTATTTGGTTGTTTCGAGTAACGTGCCGGCAAAAAGAAATATAATCTGGTATCTGAAGTTCAATTCACCGACTGATGTCTTTCCTGACATTGTAGTAAACGTACCTACAGAACAAACCCACCAAGAGCAACACAACATAGTTCGTGAGGAGAAGCTTTGGGTTCCGGTAAAGGTTCTTAAAGGTTCTGGAGGAAAGAATGCAAAATTGGGTGAAGATGTTTGGCTTCATCATCAAGTCATGATGAGCCAGGAACTCTTTTGATTCCTCAACAAGCTCTTGAATGCTTTGTCTGAGCTCAATTCCTAGAACAGACTCTTCAGAAATTTGCGGCAATTTAGTGTTCTTCTTGACGAGTTTGTCGCCATTTCCTGAAGGTGTCTCCAACGGACAGATAGCTATATTCATCGCGATGCACGGCGTAGTGGTCCCATTCTTGCGTCACATCAGTTTCATTGGTACTACTTGAAGCAAAAGAGCAGCATAAATATCTTCCGAGCTTGCTGCTCCTGGAACCTTGATGATCTTCTTGTGTTCGACAGTAATGTCAATGACGTAATCAACTATGTTGTACCCGAAAGGACACTTGTTTCTGCCAAAGTAGTCATTGCATTTGATCATATCACCAGAATAGATATGACTTCCTTCGCTGAGTAAAGTAAGCTTGTCAAACAAAGAGACAACGTTACTTCTTGGTTGATGTATGGTAAACACCACAGTTCTCTGGAAGTCCTTTGCCAACTTGAAAACAGAATTCACCACATTCTTAGCGTTGCAAGCATCCAAACCAGAGGCTGGTTCATCCAAGAACAAGATAGAAGACGAGGTGACTAATTCGCAGCTAATGCAAACTCTCCGCTTTTCTCCTCTGGAAATACCATGGTTCAAAACAGACCCAATCTTTTTATCTTTGATACTGAGGATTCTCAAATCGTTCACGATTTCGATCACCCTGGCCATTTTACCATTGAGACTCATTGATCTTTGCAATCTCAAAAGTGCTCTGTTGAGCACGGTTTCATACACTGTAAGTGTAGGGAATAAGTGAACCTCTTGGTCAACAAAACCAACGATTGTCTTGTAGAGAGAAGGGTGAAAAACTGATTCATTAAAGTAGTATTTCTTCTCACGGATTGTTTGATGTCCACCATCATCATGACCGCTTCACCAAAATATTCCTTCCTAAAGAATATTTACTACTAGCTGATCTCCTGCAAATAATAGAGAGTATAGAGATAATATCAATGGTCTAGAGGATAGTGAGATGATCCGAAAAAGACTTGGGATTCTGAGTATTAGGGAAAAAATACTGAAATAGAGTGGTAGTTCTATAGAGTAGTTCTATGGAGTAGTTCTATGGAGTAGTTCTATAGAGTAGTATGGTCTAGTGTAGAAACAGAGCGAGAGAATAGAGTATAGTATAGGAATAGTATAAGAAATTAGTAATACGAGGGAGTACTAGGGCTAGGGTAGAAAGAGAGTGTGATCAGATAAGAGAGGAGATAGGTCAGAGTGGGGTCGATAGAGTATAAAGTAGACGGAGTGGAGATTGGAGATTGGACAAATGCATAACATACTTTTGAAAACACTATAGTGTAGTATATTATAGTATATTATAGTATATTATAGTATAATGTAGTATAGTGTAGTATATTATAGTGTAGTATAGTGTAGTATAGTGTAGTATAGTGTAGTATAGTGTAGTATAGTGTAGTATAGTGTAGTATAGTGTAGTATATTATAGTGTAGTACATATAGTATATTATAGTGTAGTATAGTGTAGTATAATGTAGTATATTATAGTGTAGTATAGTGTAGTATATTATAGTGTAGTATAGTGTAGTATATTATAGTATATTATAGTATATTATAGTATAGTGTGCAGCATTAATGAAACCTTCTCTACCGATCGTAACAATGGCCATTCCAAATGCTTGTCACAGGCATCACTGCAAGAAGTACCACTATGGCTTTTTCGAATATTCTAGAACCTTTTACCATTGTTCTAGTGGAGAGTGTTTCGGTACTACGTTTCTCTCAACCACCAACGAGCGAGTTAGTGAGTGAACACAGACGAGAACGAAAACGAAAACGAGAACGACTGATTAATAAGTGAGTGAGTGACGGAGTAAGTGAGTGACGGAGTAAGTGAGTGACGGAGTGAAACCCAGAATGAGTAACTGACTGAAAGTGAGAGTAAAAGACCGACTGCCTCAGAGGGTGACTGAAACTGTAAGCTATATAAGCCACTCCGGTTCCTCAAAGATAGAACCATCAGCGAGCAAAGTATCAGTAAGGCATAAATGTATTAAAGGAAATCAGTCATATATAGATATGTTTAGTCATAGGCTATAGTCTAAGTTATTATTGCAGTAGGTAGTCCTGAAGGTAGAGCAAATGTATAGCATAGATGGGAGATAGAAATCAGACAGAGCAGTATAAAAATGGAGCGAGTAGAAAGAGTAGACAAAGTAGAGTACAGAGTAGACAAAGTAGAGTATAGAGTAGACAAAGTAGAGTATAGAGTAGACAAAGTAGAGTATAGAGTAGACAAAGTAGAGTATAGAGTAGACAAAGTAAACAGTATAGAACATTAGAATATACAAGAGTATCAAAGGTGGGGAGTAGTATCAAAAGCAGTTTACAAAGTAGTGTAGGAATAGTATGGAGGTATAGAAGAGACACAGTAGGGAGTAGAAACAGTATACACTAGCCAAATCTACTACTATTAAGACCTGACTACTACTATTAATACCTGACTACTACTATTAATACCTGACTACTACTATTAATACCTGACTACTACTATTAATACCTGATAAAAAGATATATCATGGAGGGTTAAATTCATTTATATAATCTGGAAACCATCCTCACCTGAACCTGATTTAATTGACTTTTCTAGTCTAACAAGTTTTTTGTTTGGGTACATACGAGTACCTGTTTCACTTGATTTTCTATATACTTCACTAACTTGTATGAATACTTTCTTCTATGGAGACTCACTTCAGCAGTCAGTCTACGGGTTTAGCATTCCAACAGCCTCATTTCAATTAGTGTATGTCACTTTAGACCTATTCCGTCTAGTTCCTTGACTCATACAGACTGCACCAAAATAGAAGAGAATGGAACAAGAAAAAGAAAAAGAAGAAGAAGAAGAGAATGGAACAAGAAGAAGAAAAAGAAGAAGAGAATGGAACAAGAAAAGAAGAAGAAGATAAAGATTTCAAAATCCCAATCAATACCAAGTTATTGTTGTCAATTAAATTAATGTTGTGAAGAAGCAAGAAAAGACCAAATCTCTTTATTTGATCACTGGTTCCACCGGAAAGGTTGCTCACGGTTGTTACGTTTCTGATGAGGCCATCAGAAAGGGGTGGAAATTATTCGAGCACATTTGAAAAGCCATTATAGGACTTCGTATACTGGTGGCTATTAATTGGAAGCTTCTAAGAGCTACTTACCCTTCCTTAACAGCTCCAACATTACACCATCAACTCTGAAGGTCTAGCACTATACAGTCTAGTACTATACAGTCTAATACTCTACAGTCTAATACTCTACAGTCTAATACTCTACAGTCTAGCAGTGTATTAGTAATTTATTCCTTTATTTCTGTAGCTTTATAATTGCCATTGTGAGGAAAGGTTCATGATACCTTAATGGGTAGAGCACTACCTTTGTAGATCCAACACTACATCTAGTATTACTATAATCATATAGAATAGCACGGAGAGATCAGACCAAGAAATCACGTGAGCGAATACATTATTACTATTATTATTATTATTATTATTATTATTATTATTATTATTATTATTATTATTAGTAGTAGTAGTAGTAGTAGTAGTAGTAGTAGTAGTAGTAGTAGTAGTAGTAGTAGTAAGTAGTATTATTATTACTATGAGTTATTACTATGAGTTATTAGTAGAGTTATTAGTAGTATTAGTAGTAGTAGTATTATTAGTAGAGTTATTAGTAGTAGTAGTAGTAGTAGTAGTAGTAGTATTAGTAGTAGTAGTAGTATTAGTAGTAGTAGTATTATTATTAGTAGTAGTATTATTAGTAGAGTTATTAGTAGTAGTATTAGTAGTAGTAGTATTATTAGTAGAGTTATTAGTAGTAGTATTAGTAGTAGTAGTATTATTAGTAGAGTTATTAGTAGTAGTATTAGAGTCCTAAAGCTGGAGGCTCGTCTGGAAAAGACTCTTCCAATGCTTTAATTCTTTAGTCCCGTTATGTGCTTTTCAAATTTGAGCCATTAATTCTCCTTTTCATATGCCGAGATTTCAAACCACAAGTCGGCTTTATCTATCGGTCTGCAAGTCGGTTTTTTCTACCGATATGCCATGCTTTTTTCTACCAATATGGCATGTGGCTTCCGGGAATCCGGTATAGGCTCAACCTAGTAGTTGGTATACGCACGCAGATAAAATTGGACGTTCCCATTGGCTAGCTTAGCGGCGAACAAACCTTAGCTCAGATTTCCGAGCTGTACCTCGATATTTTCACAAGACTTCCGGCCGACCGGTTTGCGGAGAACTTTCGGAAATTGAAGGTGCTGGATGAAGCAGTGTGCTGTCTGCAGGAGCAACAAGAAATACGTATGGGAGCTAAAGAAGAAAGAGGACTACGGAAGATGCAGGATCCAGCTTGCAGAGGGCTAAGGTCTTTTTGATGGGTATCATCAATCTGGGCGTCCGAGAGTGTGTGGTCTCCTGCCTTTGTAATCTATAAGCTCATACGGCATACAATTGCACGCAGTTCCCACGAAGTTGGCCTTGACCAATGGGGTCATTTGGGACACCATGTACAGAACCACATCCTTAATTGGAGTTCCGTCAACAAGAGTGGTTTCATGTTTGCAGCTCAAGTTCAAGAAGAATTCGTTCCGGTAGGAGTCGGAGTAGAGCTTTTTTCACAAGCTCAAAAACGGCCTGGACCTCGTAGACTTTGGGAATGGTCTCGAAAGCAATCACATGCACATCAGCACTTTCAATGAAAACAATGAAGAATTTCACCTTTTCCCCATGGTATTTGGCCAATTGGTGCACATCTGTCACTTCATATACACCACTATATCCCGCACCATTGGCAAGGTACGCACCCGTAACGCCCCACGGAAGCACCACTATAGGTTTTCTCCTTGGTTTAAGGAAATGCTTCAATGGCCTCTTTGGCACAGTCGATCGATTTCTTGCCACACTCTTTTGGAGCCTACGACATCAAGACCTGCGTGTTTCTTCAAGGTCCACTCCGAGGCTTGGTACGTGGATGTGATGATTATTTGACTACCGACTTCCAAGTAGCTCTTGTGGACTTTGGTGGTCAAGGAAGTTCCCCCAAAAGGATTTTGGTGCATCAGAGGGGAGATCCAGCCAAGTAACCCGTACGAGAGAAGTAAGCATAAGAATGGCTCCAAGGAAAAAATGCAAGTAGTCACAAATTTCAGAAACCTTGAAAGCATCAATAAGCATCAAGTTAATAAGGCACCAATTCAGAGGATTTGGAAGAGTGCTTATTTTTGGCGTTATTTTTGGTATTTTCGACGTCATTTTTGGTATTTTTGTCATTTTTGGTATTTTCGACGTCATTTTTGGTACTTTCGACGTCATTTTTGGTATTTTTGACGTCATTGTTGGTATTTTTGTCATCATTTTTGGTATTTTTGTCATCATTTTTGGTACTTTTATCATTCTAGTCACTATTAAGCTGTTCAGGGTTTTCGGATGAATCACTAGAAGTGATTTTGAGTCTCAAGGCCTTGGCGTTAAGAATGTTTCGGTGAATCAAAGTGGGGTGCTATAAAGTCTCTCACTAGTCTACCCAGAAACCCAACTCCCCAAAAATACTTGGCCCTAAAGAGCTATGGGGTCTTGATTTGGATCTTTTTTTGTAGCCTAAGCTCAACACCTCGAAACTCTTCTGCCTCAATATTAATTGAGAGTTTGCTGGCCCAATCCTGAAAAGATTATGCACGAGTACTTGGCCTAGAGAAGACTTTTATTCACCACCACACCACGATACCTTTTTACTGGCTTTGATACGGTTAATATCCTGTGTTACCTTTTCAGACCTTAGTCATACCAACCTACCACCAAATGTTAGAGTTATTATGCGACCTGAGGCTCTAAGCTATCTTCGCAAAGTGAGTAAGCTTCTAACGGGCTTCCAAGTTATAAGGATCTTCCAGGAACAATGAGCTAACAGAAGTCTAAGGAATACTGAAAAGCTAGTTATGGTAGGAATTCGCCCAGTCAGAGGTATCAATGTTGCCAGTATAATATAGGAGGTATTGGTATTTATATTCCATACTACCAGCTTTCTACTACTGTATCCACCACTACTTCCAATAACATCTATCATTTAGTCTGCTAGGGTGTAGTCTAGTATGGTAGAATTAAGTAGTAGTAAGTGGTAGATGCTCAAACCAACACTTTTTAGTGCTATAATTTTATAGTGCTATAATGACTCCCCACTCAGTATTGTATAAATATGAGTCTTTAATATTTTCCCATTAGTAGTCATATTAGTAGTCATATTAGTAGTCATATTAGTAGTCATATTAGTAGTCATATTAGTAGTCATATTAGTAGTCATATTAGTAGTCATATTATTAGTCATATTAGTAGTCATATTACTATTCATATTATTAGTCACATTATTAGTCACATTAGTAGTCATATTATTATTCATATTAGTAGTCATATTAGTCTTTCATTCAGTAATTAGTCCTGAGTACCTATACCTCTATACTCTATTTCCATTACCTTATTTCAATAATAATATTATGATGTGTTTCCAGACAATTGTATGCATATTCACCTTGATCGATAACCGTTTTGGGCCTGTCCTGGTGTCCAGGCCTAGGTCCTAATGGAAGGTTCGTGGATGTGCACCCAGTAACACGGCTTCGATGTTGATGTTCTCCATGGCCCTTACTGCCGTGTAGTTGAAGTTTTCCGTCAACACCAGTACTATTTTATTTTTTCCCGGTTTTTTTCCCGGTTTTTTCTCTCTTTTTTAAATTTTAACTGAACCAGTTCACGCTATTACTCGTTTTCTCACAGTAGTATGACCAAGACAAAAAGTGCTGGAAGCACGGAAAACATATTTCTTCCAATAGACTAAACATGGTCTATATTATTAGTTTCAATAGTTTAAGAGTACTTAAAGGTGCAGGAAACTGAAGTTCAACCACTACTTCAAGTAGTACTAACGATTACTACTAGTCTATTACCACGGGAGTCCCTTTCTAATATTTGTGGCTCATTCATGTATGAATACTATGGTTGTCACCAGGTCCAGTACATGAGAATCTATACTAGCTATACTAACCATACTGACAACTAGTTATACTAACAATACTAACTTTATGATCTATACTAACTCTATGATCTATACTAACCATACTGACAACTATCTATACTAACAATACTAACTCTATGATCTATACTAACTCTATGATCTATACTAACTTGTTAGATTCCGGTTTCGTGATTTTATAGTGCTATAATTTTATAGTCTTATCAGTTTATAGTTGTTAGATTCTGGTTACGTCCAGTACTCTGTTTTGTATGTTTATTCGCCGATGGATTCCCAGTAGGTGTGAATCCGAGTACTTACATAGCTAACCTACTCTGTAGTCTATATTCTATATTGTATTCTAGTCTATTCTAGTATACATCTAGTACTGGAGTTATGCTCATTGGTGGACTCCCAAGAAGTGAGAATTAGTACTTATATAGCTAAGCTGTGGGTACCAGAGAAGTGGAGCATGGTGGTTAAATGCCATGACAAGAGGTAAGGTGAATGGATGAGTCCAAGTCACGGGGTATGGCTCGAACAATACCTCTACGGGTAGTGTGCCCATGATGGGTCTAACAATAGTACTATAATTTTATAGTCCTTACTTTTTTGTCCTATAATTTTATAGTGCTACCATTTTATAGTCCTTAATTTTATAGTCCTTAATTTTATAGTCCTTAATTTTATAGTCCTTAATTTTATAGTCCTTAATTTTATAGTCCTTAATTTTATAGTCCTTAATTTTATAGTCCTTAATTTTATAGTCCTTAATTTTATAGTCCTTAATTTTATAGTCCTTAATTTTATAGTCCTTAATTTTATAGTCCTTAATTTTATAGTCCTTAATTTTATAGTCCTTAATTTTATAGTCCTACCATTTAAAACCATCATTTTAAGTGCCTTCATTTTATAGTGCTATTTTCAGATCCGTCAAAGGTAGTGATCTACCTATGGAAGGATTATGAAGTCTCGCTGCCCGATACTAATTATGGCTATAACGAATGCCGTATCACGGCCCTAGACCATCAACAAAGATGGCCTTTTTTAAGAGGCCAGAACAATCATCACCATTGTTCCGATGAAGACTTTTCACTGCCACATTTCTCTTCAAATGCTATATAAATCGTACTGGTTCCTCTTTGTGAGGAACTATCAACGAACAAGATAGATAACTTAGTACATAACGTTCAACAAGAATCTAACAGCTATGATTTTATAGTGCTATAATTTATAGTGCTCTAATTTTATAGTGCTATGATTTTATAGTGCTCTGATTTTATAGTGCTATGATTTTATGGTGCTATAATTTTATAGTGCTATGATTTTATAGTCTACTACCTGGTGTATGTCTTATGGCCAAGTCTACTTGTCAACGAATACCTAGCTTGTAAGGAGGCAAGGTACTGCGCGGGTATGCAGGCAGCTGAAAAGTATAAGAAGTGCTGTGGACCCGTTACATAGGACTTTGGTCTTGTAAGGTACAACTTACATATTCCTGTATATTAATATATACTAAAACAAAAGTTGAAACTACTACCTTCTAGTATAAGCATTGATTTCACTGGGTGCTGGGACCAGCTCACCAGCGGTCTAAGGAAATCTGTATATCATTAAATACTGGGTAAAATCCTGACACATACACTACGCTTATTATGGACTTTACTGACGCTTGGCGTTAGCTTTGGGTCTGGGACTCTGGTGTAACTAACGTTGATTCTTAAACGCCATGAGAAGCCACCAATCCAGTCTGTCCATTTTTACTTGGATTTCCACACTTTTGAACCAACCATAAGTGATTTGTATCACTCTCGACCTTGGGAAAACTAGTCTAAATGGGCCATGGTGTGGCTATTTCTAAAAGCAGGGTATTTTTTGGAAAGTGGGGCACCTGCATATAACATGCCTACAGTAACTGTGTCCAATATATTGTATGTTATATTTTTTTTTTGGACTTTAATTTGTTGGTTTGTAGTCATGTGAGTGCGTCAGTACTGGCTTAAGATATATTTAAGGTTTCGCACCCAATTGCACACACTCTCCAAAATGCACCCACACTAATTTTAACGCCTACACCAATTTTAACGCCTACACCAATTTTATCGCCTACACCAATTTTATCGCCTACACCAATTTTATCGCCTACACCAATTTTATCGCCTACACCAATTTTATCGCCTACACCACTTTTAACGCCTACATCTTGTTGAGAGTTTCCATAAAGACTTGCATAGACTAGAACGCTTATCTTGTTTCTTCTTTACATGTGAGTTTCTTGTGCCATGTTATTAACTACAATCTCTGTCTTGTGGTCTGTTTACCCCTCCACCTTGAGCAAGATCCCCCCTTTATATAGCACGTCACCAAAAATTCCGTTCTCCTGTACCGGACTTGTTAATCCGTTGCCTGAAGTCAAACCCTATGACTCCTGATACCAAGACCCGGTTTGTATTATCCGTCTGCACATAGATTCTTCGGAACATTCATCCAATTGCAGGTACAGCGTTCCTGTACCCAAGAATCAGGACACATCACATGTTCAACACCTAGCATGTACGGAGTGGATGTTCTTCTTAAAGGCATTGGATGCAGACCAAGGAGACATTATGTGCAGGTCACCAATGGGTAAAAAGCGTTCCTACCTCGCACTCGTCCAAAAAACATATACACTACTTAGTACTACTATACACTATACACTACTTAGTACTACTATACACTACTTAGTACTACTATACACTATACACTACTTAGTACTACTATACACTATACACTATACACTACTACTACTACTACTACTATACACTCTATGTTGAGAGTTGTAATATACACTCCCGTAATCTGGAACAGTTATCACGTTACTTTCAATAAGTCAAGTAAGTGTGGGAGTCCAGTGATCATCCTAAACGACTTATATTCTTATCTGTCCCCAAAATTATACTAACAGATCCTTGTATCTTAACACCGTTGTTTCAATAATCTCTTATAAGGATATTCTCGTCCATTCTTATACGCTCCAGCTTTTCTCCCTCTTCAGTCTCTTACTGACATTGTCTTCTCCAAGACAATGCCTAGACATTAGACGAGAGCTAGACGAGAGCTTAGACGAGCACTCGGAGAGATTTCGCCTCTAACAATAGTCTTTATTGTTTCTTCTGTATATAGTCACATGAACATGCAGTATACCTGCGTGTACTGATTCCTCAAGTTCAACACTATACACTACTTAGTACTACCATACACTACTTAGTACTACCTAATATTACTACTACTATACACTACTACTACTACTATACACTACTACTACTACTATACACTACTACTACTACTATACACTACTACTACTACTATACACTACTTAGTACTACCTAATATTACCACCACCACCACCACTACTACTACTACTACTACTACAGTGATTTTCAAAAGTATTCAAACAGCACGCCAAAATGGTTCAAACCACATTAGGCAACTTAAACAAGCCAATATTTCAAAACGGTACTGTTTTTAATGTTTAACAGAGATTTCACATAAACAGTTTATTTCGAAACTTGGATCCTTATTTTTAAGTCATGACTACGAAACTTTGAATTATTGCTTGTTAAATTGCAGTGTGGTTTGAATCGTTTTGAAAAATACTATACACCAACGTTTAACTTTGCCTTCTACTTCCATAACGGAAAATACAGGAAAATACAGGAAAATACAGTAAAATACAGTAAAATACAGGAAGAAAACAGTAAAAATACAGTAAAATACAGTAAAATACAGTAAAATACAGTGAAATACAGTAAAATACAGTAAAATACAGTAAAATACAGGAAAATACAGTAAAATACAGTAAAATACAGTAAAATACAGGAAAATACAGGAAAATACAGGAAAATACAGTAAAATACAGTAAAATACAGTAAAATACAGTAAAATACAGCAAAAATATAGGAACCGTTACGTTATTGTTCTTCAATACTTCAAAAACTTGGAATTGTAGTTCATTGTTAATTCTTAGTTCTTGGTGGAGCTACTAAAAATCAGTACTAAGAAATCCACTGCCACTCACTAGTATCTAGCTATACTTTTTAAATACCACGATTTGGTAATACGTCTATGTATTACCCACTTTTACCATCTTAAATCTGGTCACGTGACGGCCTTCTTGGTTGAGCACCTTCCCCTTTATAGATACTTTGGACTCCTTGCTTTTGGCTGGGGACTTGTTCATCTTGTCTCAAGTCCAATTGGCTACTCCTGACCCAAGACCCAGTTCTGCACGCATACACATTCATGGAACCTTATGAGGCCTAATTCGAATGTACTGCAGGTAATCTCGTTCCTGCACACAGGGACACGCTCATAGGTATTTCCAATCCTGAAACTGAAGCAATCCAAATTGCACCAATACAAAAAATTCACTATGCTATTAATGTTCCTGTATTTACGTTTATTGTATTGTGTTGAACAGATGCTGTAACCCTGGTAGAAGGCTTATTCAGGTATATAGCCAACTGCATTCGCCGCCATGGCACGGCTGGCAACCGTGACTCCACGACTGCTGGATCTGAAGCACCAGTAGTACACCAGGACACAGACCAACGGGATGCACATACCTATCAAAGATCCTTCAGTATGTCATGTGATCGTATCCTGAAATGGACCACCATGATAAATCCATAGTAGAATGGAAATTCCATGCCTAATAAGGATCCACTCGTCCCATTCTCACATAGTCATCAGAACCAACCGGTATCTCACAGTATTTAAAAAAAATTCATAGTGTGTTTTGTCAGCATAATGTCCAGAGATATCGAGTCAAGCCACACTTATGACTCTGAAGTCATGATGGTATACCAAGAATACCAGAGTCAAAGAGTCAGAGTTAGAATACTGAAGCTCCTGAGCAATATATCATGAGCCATAGAGCTCATCATAATCTGTTGAGGCTCTTCAGAAATGCCGAGACCCAGCCAGAAGCTGAAATCACTGAAATCGGAACTCAGAGACTCAGAAAACACAAACTAAGAGAGTTAGAAAGTCAGGACACCTGAACCAAAAACTCAAGAAAACATATGGAGCTCAGTAGATACTCAGTATGTGCTCAGTATGAACTCAGAAGAAACCCAGTATAATCTCAGTATAAGTCTAGATGTAATTCCTGAAACCCACATGAAACTCAGACACTCATTTGATAATCCTGCCCTCACTTGAGACCCAGCATCTGGGAAACATGAATCACATTCACCACATGAACCACATGAAGCATATAAATTAAATGGGACATGCAAAACAAATGAAACGCCTAAATCGCAAATCAATCACCTGAATATCACTTAAGGCTCGCTTAAATGTCATTTTAATCTCAGATTAAATACTCAAGGCTCAAGTAGAACAGCTGAAACTCACTCAGGCACACTTAGGCACACTTGCTCAAATAAACATCCATTTCTAACACATTTGTCACCTCTAACTCCTCATTATTCACACTCGATATCTATACTGAATATCCACACTGAATATTCACATTATATCCACACTTAATATCCACAGTCAATATCTACACTATGCCCACACTAATATTCAGAATTAGAAAGCAACGACTTCAAGGCCCACTCGTCCTTGAACTTGGTCTTCATGATGTCCAACTCGGAAATCAAGTTGGAACAGGCGTTTTTAAGGGCATCCCGAGGCGTATAGTCGTCGTCGGTTTGGATCCGCAATACAAAATTGGCAAACAAGGGGTGCTCGACTTTGTAGGCGGCAAAAATGACCCGGTCGTCTTTGGCCAATTGTGCACGCAACATGTTGGCAAGCGTATGGTCCTCCCTTTCGATTTTGATGATGGCCGCATTGGGGACTTTGGTGTCGGGGATGATTTTGATTCTGGGGGGCTGTGTTAGTATGCGGAGGTACGGGTTTCTGCACACAGGCAATCTATACGTACTTTTCTACTCCATCGGGCAAGATGAAGAGCTCGAATCTGTCTGGGGCATTCATTGGGCTGGATGAAAAGAGTGGATGGACGCACTGATGTTAGTGCGGCTGGTGTACGGATGTATAACAATTCTGCGTGCCAGCACTATATGCAGTTTTACAAACTATATACACTACTATTCACTACTATATATACTGCTGATGTAGCCACATATACACTATACATACTATAGACACTACAATATATACTATTGAAATAGCAAAGTATACTTAAATACACTACTATATACTTTGGTGGGTTGAACACTACAGGTGTCCGTATAAAGTTTAAAAGTTAATGTGTGGGTGTACGGGTGTCAGAGACCGAGGAGTTGGCCGTGTTTGTTCTGGGTGTACGGATGCCTGGGCGAATTTGGGTGTACGGATGTATAGCGGCTTTAAGGAGTGGATATACGAATATGAGGCAGGAATATACCCGTACACCAGCATAAAAACACACCACGTCGTTTGACCCCCAGAAACATCTATTATCAGTTCGACACATCCCGGACCCGAAAATAGGTAAAATAGGTCCCCCGATGTGCTTGTGTGCAGTCCATCAAAGAGCCCCGGCCCGTGTTTCCGCGGGTCTACGTGCAGGACCAGCCTTTCCTGCACGCATCCCCACCGGCCCTTTTTTTCTATCTCGCTATCTCGTCACTCTTCATATTCCAAACCCCCAAACCTTGGTGCACCATGTCCAATCAAGAGAACCGCTGGCCCAACCAAGGCATTCCCATGAATCAGAATTTCAAGTATGTATGAGTTTTTGCTTTTTTTTTTGTTTCGTTGAATCCCCGGTATTTGCAGAATACTTGGGCCTGGAGCAAACCCAAACAGAACAAGCACCCACAGGGAATGATCGAGATGGGTCTGGAGATGTTATAAGAGAGTTTCAGGAAAGTTTGAAGAGTGTTTCAGAAGTTTGTTTCAGAGCTGTTTCATATGTGTTCCAGAGGTATTCTACTACTGTTTCTGAACCTGTTGAAACCCCATGTTGCTGAGTGTTGATATGTTCTGTTCCCACTTTTTGTCCACTTGTCCACTTGTCTCCTTAACACTTGCCCTTGTCTGTTTGTGGAGTCCTGTTGTCTATTCTCCAACTAGACGTCACTGTTTGGTTGCCATCTTACAGCACTCGGCATTGGCTGTAAATTTGTTCTGCTGATATGCCACCAGAATCTCCATTTGACAAATTGTCCGTTCTGCAATTCCCTCTGCTGGTGTCTATTTGTTTGCCCCTCTAATGTCCTCTGTTTTTATTTTTCGTCCTGTTTTCATTTTTTGTCCTGTTGCCATTTTTTGTCCACTGCCGTTGTTGTGTGTTGTCGCCCTTGGCATTGATGTCTCGTTGCCAATTTGTCACCCCATTTTTATCCCGCTGATATGACTTTCACATAATGTTTGTCCAATTTGTCCCTCTGCTTCTGGTCTTTTGTCATACTTTGTTGGTTGCCTGTGCAATTCTTCCTCTTGTTAATCGTTTCTCATTTGGTGTTTTACAGCAATGCGACTTTGTTGCGACTGCCAAATCTTGGAGACTGCTGAAACTCAATATTGAGAAAATTGAGAATCAAGAATATTGGTGAGAATATTGGTGATGAACCAGAAGTGGGGCTCTAATTTGGTGCGGGTCACACAAGACAGAAAGAAGAAGGAGGTAGGTGACGGGTAGAAGACAGAACTACAGTTAGGGCCTGGTAAGGTAACAACAAGAGACAAATACAGATCAATCAGTCTACAGAGACAGATTGTCGACAAATGGTAGACAAAGACAGAAAGACAGACCAGAGGAAACAAGACAACAGACAAGAGACTGTGTCAGATGGTGTTTAGCGAGGCATCTAGAAGAGATACACCTTTCAGATTGAAACAAAAACAAAGCAACACTTCACCCATTCCAAAACATCATACTAACCGCAGCCGACAAAACCCCCCCGTGTTACCCCCACCAGCCACGTTGGATACGTCGTCACAGCAGTTTGTGCCGTTCACGTCGCTCCCAGCGCTCGGCAACCGTGGCTCGTCCACATCCGGCGGCCACGTGTTCACCATTCCGTCCATCAACTCGTCCGACGACCACCGCCTGCCGCCCGCCGTGGGTGCTCGGTACCCGCTGGTTCCGGGCTACGGAGCCTTGAGCTCGCATTTGCCCAACTCCATCTATGGCTCGCATAACTCCGAGCTTGGTGCAGGGCAAAACCTGGCTTCTTCCAATGCCCAGGATCCGCAAGAAAACCAATCTAATATGAAGAACCAGGGACAGAATCAGAGTCAAGGCCAGAGTCAAGGCCAGAACCAGAACCAGAACCAGAGTCAGAGCCAGAGCCAGAGCCAGAACCAGAACCAGAACCAGAACCAGAGTCAGAATCAAAACCAGAACCAAAACCAGAACCAGAACCAAAACCAGAATCAGAACCAAAACCAAAACCAGAACCAAACTCAAGGTCAAAGCAGGAATCCGTCTATTCCAAATGTTCAGCCTCCCTTACAGGCAGCACAGGGAGCACAAGGAGTGCAAGGGGTTCAAGGAGTACAGGGAGTTCAAGGGGTTCAAGGAGTACAAGGAGTCCAGACTTCTGTACAGGGACCAGCCACAAGTTCCATTACAAATTCCCTGAATCCCGTACAAACCTCCATTCCAGGACAAGTGCAGAACCCCGGCCAAACGTCTCTGCTGCTTCTGCCCGAAAAGATCGACAAACCACGCCCCGAGGCGGAAAAGGAGTTCGAGGCCACGCGACCCATTCCAGCCATTCCCCTGGGCGTGTTGAGCCGTTCCTCCACTTCAAACGCCTACAGGCCCTTGAACGTCAAGGATGCGTTGTCTTACTTGGACCAGGTCAAGGTGCAATTCTACAACCAGGCCGATATCTACAACAACTTCTTGGACATCATGAAGGACTTCAAGCTGCAGAGCATCGATACGCCTGGCGTCATCAATAGGGTCTCGTCATTGTTCCGGGGACACCCCAACTTGATCCAGGGCTTCAACACGTTCTTACCCCCGGGCTATAAGATCGAGTGCTCTTCCGATCCGTCGGATCCAAATCCCATCACCGTTACGACTCCTTCGGGCACTACTACCCGGCCTAATTTAGCAGGAACCCCACCTAACGATGTTCTGGGCGACCAGGCCTCCGTGCATCAGTGGTACAACCAAAACGCCCCCAACGGGGCCCCATTCCAGGACCAGCAGCAGGTGGGTGGCCAGATCGAGTTCAACCACGCCATTTCGTACGTCAACAAGATCAAAACAAGGTTTGCCAACCAGCCCGATATCTACAAGCAGTTCTTGGAGATCTTACAGACGTACCAACGGGAACAGAAACCCATTGGCGAAGTGTATGAGCAGGTGACGCGGTTATTCTCCAATTCGCCCGATCTCCTCAACGACTTCAAGCAATTTTTGCCGGATACGGGAAACCATCAGCCTCCACAATTCCTAGTGAGGCCTGAAGACCACCAAGCATTGCCGTCCAATGGCCATCCTCATATGCACGACAATCAGCATTTCTATGCGGGAAATGGCACATCTCAATTGCCTCCGTTGGGCAATTTCCAGCCCAATGCCCCCGGGGCCTTGAATGCGCAGGATATCAACTACCGAAATGCCCGGGTTCCTATGATGAGCGCCGAAATGGACCCCGAGGCTTTCCGCAAAAATAGTGACCAACACTCACCGTATCTGAACAACTATAACGAAGAGGCGACATATTCCAGTGTGCGTGGCTCTGCTTCAGGCCAAGCACCCAAGCAAAAGTCCGTGACTCCCGTGCCTGCACAAGCGGCCCGAGTCAATGCCACTTTGGTGCCCGGAATCCCCGAGCCCGTGCCTCCTAGTGCCATGGTCAAGAACTCCTCGCTTCTGGAGGAACTTGCCTTTTTTGACAAGGTCAAGAAGGCCATTGGCAACAAGCAGACCTACAGCGAGTTCTTAAAGATGTTGAATCTCTTTTCGCAGGATGTCATTGATAAGGAAACGCTTGTCCAAAGGGTGGACTCGTTTTTGGGTGACTCCCACTACGACTTGCTCAACTGGTTCAAGCTGTTTGTGGGCTACGAAGAGAAAACTCAGAACATGGAGGATATCAGCTTCAAGAAGCATCAGATCGAGCTCTCTCTATGCAAGGCCCACGGGCCTTCGTACAGGCAGTTACCCAAGATCGAAACCTACATGCCTTGTTCCGGCCGAGACGAGATGTGCTGGGAGGTGTTGAATGATGAATGGGTGGGTCATCCCACATGGGCATCCGAAGATGCAGGCTTCATCTCCCACCGCAAGAATCAATACGAGGATATCTTGTTTAAGATCGAGGAGGAACGGCTCGAGTTCGATTACCACATGGAGGCCAATTTACGCACCATCCAAACGCTTGAGACCATTGCCAACCGCATTGCCAACATGACGCCAGAGCAAAAGGCCAGCTTCAAGCTTCCGCCTGGTTTGGGCCACACCTCGCAGACCATCTACAAGAAGGTGATCCGCAAGATCTACGATAAAGATCGGGGCTTCGAGGTAATCGATGCCCTCCACGAGAACCCGGCCGTGGCGGTGCCGGTGGTGTTGAAGAGATTGAAGCAAAAGGATGAGGAATGGAAGAGGGCACAACGTGAATGGAACAAGGTGTGGCGAGAAATGGAGCAGAAGGTGTTCTACAAGTCGTTGGACCACTTGGGCTTGACTTTCAAGCAGGCAGACAAGAAGCTCCTTACGGCCAAGCAATTGGTTAGTGAGATCAGCACGGTGAAGGTGGAGCAACAGAACAAACGGTTGCACCCATTGATGCCTAAGGCACAGGAACAACTTGACTACCAGTTCACTGATGATGAGGTTGTGTTTGATATCATCAAGCTTTCGGAATATTTCATCAACCACTCGTCCAATTACTCGCAGGGAGACCGTGAAAAATTGTGTGACTTCTTCAAGCACTTTATAGCGCTTTTCTTCGGGATTGACCAGGCAGTGATTGAAAATGCCTTGAAGAAACGGGCCAATGAGTCGAACAGAGACGAAAAGAGTGACGAACCCGAAGTTTCTGGTGATGACAAGACTTCGAACTCAGCCAAACGTAGCAGGGAAACCGATCTCTTGAGAGATGTGTTGAAAAAACAGTCCACCAAGTCCAGAAAAGAAGAGGTCGACGATACGCCTACCAGTGAAACAGAGGAGAGTGTATTGGCTCCAATGGACGAATCGGGAGACTTATGGATCACCACGTCCTCGTCCAAATTCTCGCTTGGGGAGGCAGACAAAGAGGAGGCACGTGACAAGTACAACCTCTTCTGCAACACCACGGTGTACGTCTTTTTCCGGCACTTCAGAACGCTCTACGAGAGATTGAGCGAAATCAAGGCCATGGACGAAGAGGTGGGCAAGGAAATTAAGTCACGCAAAATTCCCCAGTTCGCCAAGGACTTGAACCTCGTCCTGCACCAGCTCCAGGAAATGAACATCGAGATTGTGGCTAGCCCCAAGGGTTGCTACAGCCAAGTCATGGCATTGGCCGAAAGATTATTGGACGGTGAAATCGAGCACCAGTGGTACGAGGAAAGTCTACGTCAAGCATACTGTAACAAGGCATACAAGTGCTACACTTTGGACAAAGTGGTGCAGTCGTTGGTCAAACATATGCACACGGTGATCACGGACCACAAGACGTCAGAAATGCTCGTGCTTTTCGAGCAGGACCGAAAGAGCGTGACGTCCACGGCCAAAAAACAGATCTTGTACCGCATGCAAGTACGGCTGTTGATGGGCACGGACGAGAACATGTTCAAGATTGCATATGTGCAGGGCACCAACTCGGTGAACATCCAATTCGTTGGTCTTGACGACCTCACTATCAATGACCATGCCAATGCCGAGGAGCGCTACAACTACTATGTTACGTCATATGTGATGTCACACCCCACGGAAGGTGTACCTTTGGCCAGGATCTCAATGCCGTTCCACAAACAATTCGTGGACATGGTTAACGAGGAGCAGTGCAACGGAAGGGCGGTTTCACAGCTCAAAATGTCAATTTGCGAGAACTCGTTCCGGTTATTCTTTGAAAGCGGAACTTTCGATCATTTCACCGCAAACAGTGTTTATGCCAAGAGAAAAGAGAGTGCAGAGGAACGCGAGAGTCTAGAGAGTATTCTCAACGACAAGAGCACGCCCTGGAACTCGAGCATGGCGGAGGACAGCATCAAGAAGCTCAACAGCTCATTTGACGAGCTCCTCAAAAACGGAGTCAAGAGTTATAGGGCCGGCGAGCCCATCAAGTACGAGAGGAAGAACCCCGATGCCACTCTCGATGCAGACTCCACTCTCGTGCTTCCCGAGCACAACGACACCACGATCCAGCAGGAGGCCAACGACAGCACCATGGAGGAGATTACCGTGACAGAAAACACCGACGAAAAGTGAGCAGACAGAGCGACAGAACCAAGCAGCCCAGAACCGAGAGTGTCCAAGATTAGAGGGTCATGGGTAGAGTGCATTAGCAGTGTATAGTACAAAACAATTGATAACAGAAAGTAGGTGGGAGACCTCTACTCTCCAGTAGCGCATCCAGTCATTATAGATGATTTATAGCACCACTTCAGTATGTTAATGATTTAAGAGAATTTACACTGTAAGAGCAGACTCTAAGAATAGACTCTAAGAGCACATTGTAAGTACTACAATGCAGGTAGTGAAGAGATGTAGTTGACTAGTGTATTGCGTACCAAAATAGGCCCTATAGCAGAACAGTTAAACGTAGATTCAGTTTGACATTCAGTTTGGCATTCAGCTTGGCATTCAGTTTGGCACTCAGCTTGACATTCAGCTTGACATTCATTTGAATAGCCGTTCAAGCAATAGGATTTGCCTCAAAAACCTTCAGCTACCTGAAAGAACCCTCAGCTGCGGCCCGGGCCAAGCGTTCGGTGGCTATAGTATGAGCCAACCTCTCCCTCTGTTCGAGACGCCTGGAAACAAAGACTTTTTCGCCCTTCAACAAAAGAAGCCGGAGAATTATATTCTCTGCTGAAGTTTGCGCCGTTAAGGGATCGGCCAGGAGCTCACGTGCTTCTTTCTCAGCCTTGGCCCGTGCCTTGGCCGTGGCATTGGCCCGGATCGTCAGGCTGCGTGCTATAGAACCGGCTCTGCTTCTTAAACTGGCTGCATCCGAGACAAACACGTTGTTTTTATCTCTAAGGGTCTGGAGATATGCAGGAGCAAGCCGTTCGGATTCCTGTTGGAGCAGAGCTACGTCGTTCTCATAGTACACCGGGATCAAGAGCAACAGCTGGTACTGGTCGTTTTTCAACGCGGAAATCGGGGGCCCGTTGCCGTCGTTGTAGAAGAAATCAAAGCACAAGAAGTTGATCCAGCCAATTACCGTCTCAATCTCGTTGCTGGTCAAGGTCTTGCCAAACCCAAGGTAATTCATGGAGTTGGTCACGTTAGCAACTGCTGAGGTCACTGCTGACTGCCACCCAGGCTTGGATGCATGTCCCATGCTCTTGGGTATCATCAGCTTGATGGCCCTGGAACTCTTCAACTGGGGGAGAAGCAACACATCCGCACATCCCACCACCACGTTCCACGCCTCCAACATCACCAAGAGAAGCAAATCCTTGGTCAAGTATTGCGCCAAAACTGCAAGGTTCATGTTCAAATAGTTGTATAACGGCATCATGGCATCATCCATAAGTTCAGGTGTGGGCTTCATGTTGCCCAAACTACCACATACGGCCTTTAAGGTTTGTCTTGAAATGCAGCTTTTGATGAACCGGGAGAATTTGGCCACAATCATTTTGGTGATGCGTTGCTGGCTTCGTTTGAGAGCTCGGTGAGCCCTTCCAAAAGCGAAAATGGCATCGTCCCGCTCGCTCTCTACTGCTATTTCCGTCAAAACTCGGCCTTGTGTGTCCAAATCAAGGTAGACTTCCTGGGGAATGCCATCGTGCTTGAACTTTCTCGGTTCTAGCTGGATCAAGGCACGGCCACAGACTGCATGTGTGCCGAACCGCTCCTCCCAAATAGTTAACGAAAGAGTTACCTGAGAATTTGCATGGAGCGTGACCTCGAACTCCTCGTCCCACTCGGGGTTATCGGACTCCAAAGTGCGGGTCTTGGCTATGGTTCTCCGGGCCTGCGTATCCACCAACGTAGCATACGGCTTTAGGTTTCCTATATCGGAAGAAGCCCTTAGGTTTTCAGCTTTCACCAACCGAATCAGGAACACATGGCTGGTATACTGGTTCTTGGCTGCGGGGTCGTGTTGCACCATTGTAGCAGAGATAGCCTCGGGGTCAACCACATCCTCCAACTTGGCTAGTTGTGTCATCATGGCACTTAAGTTGTTGAGCCCAATGCACGTGCGAGGAGTGAAGTTGAACGGCTGTACTTCCAGCTTATCATTGCCCAAATGGGTAACCATAGACTTGACCTCTTCGAGCCAGCCATTCTTTTCGGCCACCTCTTCCTCCTTTTCCTCTCTCAAGTCCTCCATGATAATATCACTGATTTCGCTTGCATACAAGAGACAACTGGCACTGACACTTTGCGTAAGTGTAGTGTAGACCTTGGCCAATTGGGCCTCATTTTGCCATTCAAGTCCACGCAAAATCCCCAAATATTGCTTAATTAACGAGAAAACGTCGTGAACAGAAGTGCTGTGTTTGGTAGCATCACTCTCAATATCCATGGGCTGGAAATCGTCCTCCACAAGGGCATTGGAAACGAAATTCTTGATCTTTTCCGAGCTTTCCTGCACCCACGACTCGAGGTACGGGAAGAAAAAGGCCTCTAGGTCAAATCTGAACTTGCTTTTATCCCCACAAACCTGTGTATGGATGCTTCGGATCTCGTACAATGATTTGTATGCCTCCAAGGCATCTGCATAGTTGAGGAACTGGCCTTGGGCCGTCACGTGCACGAGGATATGCTTAAGGATGTTATTGGCATCGGAAGCAAACATCCCCGTGACCACGGATGCATAGGTATGACCAACATTGAGGAAGTCCAAAAGAGGAAACTTGTACCGTTTCTGGAGCATCTTGATGTTGCCCACAAGCTCATCACATATGTCCAAGATATGCACAATACTCACAGTGTTGTCCCTGGGAAGTGTAGCCAAAGAGTCTGCATACAGTGCCTCGGAGGCCCGAAGAAGTGTACGGCTCAACTTCTTCTCCCACCGGGCAGGAACCCCCAGGGCCTGTATTTTCTCAAAGAGGCAATCGGACTCCACGTATTCGCCCAAAAACGTAAGATAAGGCGCAAACTTGGGCTTGACGCTTTTGCTGAGTACCGCACTCACACAATCCTTGATGCTCTGCATCACTTGAGAGTAAGTGTAGCCCAAAAGCTTGACCCATTCCTCCTGGTCCTGCAGACACCACTGGTCCTTTTCGTCCCAGTCTAGACCTCCATCTTCCACCGTCCGCTTACATGCCAGAAACACTGTTTTGGCAGCATCCAAATCGATGGGGCCCAAATCCTTGGAGTCCGGAGTCCTGTATATGGCGTCCACCATTAAAGCTGTCATGTGAGCTCCAGCAAAGAAGCACACGGCCCGTGTGGATGGGTCTAGCCTCCATATTTTGGCACAAGATGCAAGTAAGTCTCGAGCTGGCTTGACCAATGATAATGAGTCTCCCAGAGCATGCTCTAATAGGAGTTTGCATAAAACGGTGAAATATGGGTTGATGTGTGCACGTGA
Organism: Metschnikowia sp. 13-106.1; assembly: GCA_002374735.1. NCBI lineage: Eukaryota > Fungi > Ascomycota > Pichiomycetes > Serinales > Metschnikowiaceae > Metschnikowia > Metschnikowia sp. 13-106.1. The sequence continues at coordinate 33,749 of NLAL01000151.1, forward strand.
CGGCATAATGTAAAACTCCTCGCCTTGTGGGAGCTGCGGGGCCGGTAAAAGCTTCATATGAGCCGGAACAGAGTATTTTTTCTGGAGCCCTTCACAGAGCAGAATCTCCCGTTGTTTCCATGCCTCATATGCAGTCTTGTCAGAGAAGTTATTGGGGGCATACCGGCCAATATCCTTGCCTGTATAGAAGAGCACCTGCTCTATATCCTTGGCCAAGGCCTTATGAGAGACGGTAGCTTTTAGAGACTTCACATCGGCCTGCATCTGCGCCTCGTCTACCCCAAACACCTGTTGAAGAAGCTGCACGGCCGCCTGGTCCATGTCCAGCACCTTAAAGGGGATTTCCGGGTACTTGGCATCGGCATCGGCCACCAGGCCTAAAACCCGGTCTTTCTTCGGCTGCAAAGCCAAGCTGTGTTCATTCAATTTGGCCACCAAAACTGACCCATTTTTATCCTTTTGCACCAAGGACTTAATGATCTGGATAAACAGCTCAGTTTGGCGAAACACTCTGGAGCTGATCTCTTCAGAAGGCACCAGAGACAACTTCACAAGCTCCTTATTGGCACACGAAACGAACTTCATCACCAAAGTGCCCAAAGTGGCACGCAGAAGGTCGCTGGCCACGGTCGGATCAAGCAAGTCCGAGTAAAAACGAAGCAACAGCCGGCGTGTGGCCTCGTCATGTTTCGACAGACCCATGGCTATACTGTTCAAGCGGGTTTTGAGCTCTGGCACCAAGTATAACGGGATCACTGGGTCGTTTTCACGGACTCGTGACTTACGGTCCGGCAGCACCGAGTGTCGTTGGCGGATGGGTTTCTGGAACCGAGCCTCGTTGATGTACTGTATGAGCACCACCTTAAGCACGGCCTTATAGAGCTTGCCCTCGTCCACATTGTCCACCTGTGCGTCTCGGGTCACCGATAGTAGGCTCAGCGTGCGTGTGTGTGGAGGAGACGTCTTGCGTCTATTCAAAGGCGACAGCACCGACATGGTGAATCTAGACAAAGATAGTCAGTTAATAGGCAGTTAAGAAAGACAGTCAAGAGACAGTCGATCAATAGACAGAAATGAAAAGACAGTCAGGAAATAGACAGCCAGTATCAATAGACAGTCAATGGTAGAACCAATAGACTAGTAAACAGTAATGAAAGTACTGTGTTCAGACACTAAGCAATAGTAGTGAATAACTGACCAATAGACAAACCGTATATCAATATAAAGATCGGTAGACAACCAAAGATCAGTAGAAAATTAATAGATCAATAGAAAGTCAATAGACAATAGGCTGACAGTCAATAGACAAATAAATAGATGCTCAGGACGATCAATGGTTCCAATAGACTGTATCGATTCAGGCTAATGGCACTATTCAATAAACAGCCAACACGCAATAACAGTCAATAGGCAATATGTTATAACTCAGTCAGGATGCCCACAGACAGTAATCGTTTGTAGACCGTTATAAGTTTGGAAGACCTTAAAGAATTCTTAGTCAAAAGTATTAATAACTTAGCAGACCGTTGAAGCTTTGGTAGACAGTATTAATGACTTAGAATACCTGCAAGGTTTCTTGGAGCCCGTTGAGTTTGGCAACGAGTTTGACGATGAGTTTGGACGAGTTTGGACGAGTTTGGACGTTTAGATGGAGAGTGCACTATAGACAGCAGACCAACAAACTGCAGGAGCCAGACTAAAGGACAATAACACTATCAGGATGGTCGTTGACTAAGACTGACACCAGTGACTTTTCAGGAATTAGTATTGATGTATTGTTACAAGCAGCCAAGTCAGCTCAACACTAAACAGTTCAACACTAAACAACACGAAACTCAGTTCAGCTAAACTCACTTATAAAGAATGAAGAAAAGTACCCGAGAGTATGACTAGGTAGCCGGATATATTTAGTTGATCCGAGTATCACTAGGTAACAAGATATATATGGTAATCCGTTAATGGTATGGTATAGTCAGTTATAACTTTGGCGTCAGTTCTGACTTGGTATAGTCAGTCTTTTGGAGTCAGTTATAAGTTGGTTTGGAGCCAGTTATAAGTTGGTTTGAAGCCAGTTATAAGTTGGTTTGAAGCCAGTTATAAGTTGGTTTGGAGCCAGTTATAAGTTGTTTTGAAACCAGTTATAAGTTGGTTTGGAGTGACTTGATGGGCTGAATAAATAGTGGTCGCGGCCGTGCGTAGATTTGGCAGATTATGAGGCGAAATATCAACGCGAGGGAAGTTGACCGGGGGCCGCAACTGGGGGGAGGAAAAGGACCGGAAGTCGAGGGGAACGGGGGTGCTTTTCTGCAGGAAAGTGCAACCGGAAGTCGTGGCCGCAGTCTAGTGTGCCCAAAGTGTCGTTTCCCGGATGAGATATGCACAGCGGGAGACCGTGGAGAAAGTGCTGTTTGGTAGCGGGCTGGGAACTTGAGTGGTGGTTTCGCGCATAGAGAAGAGTAGTTGCCTAATCGGGAAGGAAGCTGAGCCGCACACTCACCAACCGAAAAAAAAAGGGAAACAAAAAAAAGGAAGAAAAGAGAAAAAGCTGGAAATATCACAGTGAAAGTCACTGCTTCTTTCATACCTTTCTGTAAATCTCAAGTGTCGTTTTTTTTTTCTTTTTTCACTTTAGACGGTCCGCAATATGAGTAGCCTGCATATAACCATATACCAAATAAATTGACGGAGACGACACACCAGCACAACCAAACAACCAGAAAGAAAAGGAAAAAAATAGAATTAGTACGAGTAGATTGTAGAATAATGAAAGAGAATGTAAAGATGATGGGATGCACGGGTGCAGAGACCAGAGTCCATTTCTCGATTAGAGACTACACTTGACGATTTCAGATCTCGCCAGATCAGACCGTAGATCGAGATCGACATGGATTGTTCCGTGTTCAAATCAGTCCATATTGATTTTTCAGATCCACAGTCACCGTAGCATCCAACCACGTCCATAGATGGAACATCCGTCCATGGGTTATAGAGTATCCGGCGTATAGTCAACTGTCAACAGTAGTCAACAGTAGTCAACAGTATCAACAGTATCAACAGTATCAACAGTATCAACAGTATCAACAGTATCAACAGTATCAACAGTATCAACAGTATCAACAGTATCATCAGTAGTCAACAGTAGTCATCCATAGCCAGCCATGGTCCTGTAGTATTATTATGATCAGTAATTACCTGTATCCACGGTTATCCATAGTCAGCCATAGTCATCCGAAGTTACCACAGTAATCATAGATTCAGACCTTAGCATCCATAGTATCCATAATCATCAGTGGTACCCGTAATGATCAATGGTACCCGTTCATCGTAGATACAGATTCACACCGAGAATTCCTGGTTATAACTATGAGTATCCTAGTATCCATAGTCACTTGTAGCACTTATTTATGGTGTAGTCTGTTTGCATAAATCAGTAGCACTTGTTCAAAGCGTCTAGTCTGTTCCATAGTATCCACCATGGGCCATAGACTTAGACCGTATTTCATAGTCTTAAATCAAGTCAATGGTCTTGAATCATAGTCCATAGTCTTAAAGCATAGTCCATAGAATGGAGTATGCCATAGAAATGAGAGTATCCATCCAAGATCAATCCCGGTCACATTTTTCGATGATCTGGTGGTTCATAAATAAACTCAGACATGCACAGATTTAGACCAAGATCCATAGATTTAGTTCATAGTTTGAATGGCTCCTGTCCATATTTCCATAGATTCAGATCCACTATTGTAACCATGCCATCGATTTCATCAGTCCGTTCATGCAATCCATATTGCAAAGCTTAGAAACATACCAGACTTTATGGCCCAGACAAAGGCAAGATCAACAGTTATCAATCCCAGTGAGACAAGAGAGAGACAAGAGACGAGAGTCGAGTCAAAAAAGATCTAGGAATGTAACTTTGGGTTTCCATTGCCTTTATAGGTCATGTTCAAAGGACAAATATCGTGAATTTTGGCGCACTCAAGAAGTCACTATAGAAGACGCTCTATTCATCCCTAGTCAAGAATCGACAGGAAATCTGGATGATCAATATCCTATAGTATCGTCTTCCTCTGCAGTACTAAGAGAATCAGTAGTGAGCCATTCCTCCACTTGTAGATCCCAATTCCTTCCCTTGAGCGTCCATTTCCATTCTCCTTCATCCTCAACCACCAGTTTCACTCTTTATCTCATTCGTCTATCACCATCCGATATCCATGGACATGAAAAAAGACACCAGACAACCAGAGATACCACTATTCGAAACAGACCAAAGCTGTATGAAGTCACAGATAGATCCCAGAAAAGACCCATGAGTAGGATGAATAGACAGAAGAACCACCAGAGGACACTGAGACGACCATCGAAAGCTATAGTAATCCATTGAATCACTTCTAGCCTCTGGAGTAGTACAGCTAGAAATCATGAAGTACTATTCCAAAGCTAGTTCTCGATGGAGTACTACAGCTTGAATACTCCATGGAGAGTTAGTTCCCGAATCATGAGTACTAAAATGGAGACAGACTAGCATAAATTCATAAGTTCATCCCGGTATGAACCTTAGTCTTCCAATTCCGAGAAATCCTCCTCATCCTTCCACCCATCCATAAACTCGTCCTTGACTTCGTACTCTTTCTTGGGCTCCCCCTTCACGTCTGCCTTCAAACTCACAGGTTCTGTCTTTACCGCTTCTCTTGGCTCCACCAACTCCCCGTCCTTGAACAAGTGGCTGCCCAAAAGACGGTTCATCTCAAACATCCCCACAAACGTCTTCTTAAACACGGCCTGGAGCTTGGCATCGCAATTGATGCGCCGCCGGTCGTTGGAGTCCTGGAGCTCGTGTTCCTTGATATACTCCCAGAGCCGTTTGACCACCATGGGTCGACTCATGTGCGCCTGTCCCACCACTTGCTGGAGAGGACTCGACACCAAGAGTTCCACGTGGAAGGAAGACTTTCGGTTGGCATCTGTTTTTTCTTTTTGCTTCGCCAGGCCCTTGGAAACTTTGCCACCCTTGGACACTTTTCCTTTGCCAGCACCCTTGGAGTTTTTGCCTTTTACTACATTGGAAAGCTTCCCACTTTTGGCTGGTGGTTTCCTGGGGGGCTCTTGATTGGTGGCGTGCGTGCGGTCACTGGGGTCGCTTTCGAGTTGCTGCGCTAGCGTGTGGTCGTCTTCGCCGCGCACGCGCTTCTCTTCACCCTCCACTTCGGATTCTTCGTGATCGAGTTTTTCTTCGAGCGCGTGGTAGCGCTGCACAATGAATTCGTTAATTTGTTTCTGCAGTTAGTAATTGCGCGATCTCTTGATGTCACTATAATAGTTTGACAGTAATAATATAACCATAATGTATCACAATCAAACTCACAATAATAACCACAGTCTTTATGGAGCATTGGAACTGATGAATGCCAGAATTGATGGTACCATATGATGGCTCGCAGAGTCTTCATCATACTCATAAACAGGGTCTTGTAATGATACCTGAAATCAACCATGACTATGATCTTCATGATCACATAATAACAGAGTCTCAAGCATTAGGATGAACTCATAATGTCATCGGATATCTGATTTCACCAGTGCCATTATCATAATTGGACCATGATATCAGACTGTATGAGACATGGCCATGGTAAAATCACAATGGTGTCATAATAGCCGTAATAGTCTTCAAGAGACCATGACAAGACTATAATGAAACCACCAGACAGTCATATATGATCACCACATCAATCACATCAATCTCATATTTTGAGTAGATGATCATGACAGATATTAGTCATAAGAGTCATGAAAGCCATGATAGTGTCATAACAACACCATAAGACCACAATAAAACCATAACAAGACCATGAAAAGACTATTATGGACCATTATAAAAGCAGAGATCCTAGTATCTTAAAACCTCAGTTTCGATAATATCCTAAAGACATTTTCGTCGCCTTTATATGTCCCATCCCTCTTTCCTCAATGTCTTATCAACATTGTTTAAACAGGACAATGACCAGGACTAGACCAATTAGACCAGAAGTTAGACAAGATTCAGACGAACATAGACGACCCTAATAGGCCGATCACTATAAATTCATTATGAGACCATAAGAGCATTTTCAGACTATTATGGTGATCGTATCATCTCCTTCATAATCTTCAACCATCAATATGCCTTCCGAATATCCATAAGAGTATCACAAGATATCATAGCAGTTAAAGACCAGTTTCATGATGTTTCCATAGCAGTTTCACAGCAGTTTCACAGAAGTTTTGAAATACTCATTAAAAAACCATATGAGTATAAAATAGTTTGAAAATGGTTTAAAATAGTTTTATAATGGTCGTAAAGTCGTAATGTCGAAATGTCGAAATGCAACGTCGTAATAAGACTATTACAAGACCATCCTAGTATCACAATAGTTTATAGTCCAAATGTCAATGTCCTAATATCAATATTAGAATGGCATAATCTTAAATTGTCCAATTGTCTCCACAGTCATAATGGACATAATAGTAAGTCATAATGGTCATAATAGTAAGTCATAATGGTCATAATAGTAAGTCATAATGGACATAATAGTAAGTCATAATGGTCATAATAGTAAGTCATAATGGTCATAATAGCAATGGTAATAATAGCAATGGTCATAATAAGACCATCATAGTATCACCATAGTTCACTATAGTTTCCGAATTGATTCACAATAGTGTAGTAATGCCATAATAGGGTCACCATAGTTCATCATAATTCCATAATAGTATCATAGTCACAATTGCTTAACAAGACCAGAGCAAGACCTGAGACCATAGTAGACCAGGGACCATACTAAGACATCATTCCAGAATATTATCTCTGAACATCAAATATCACATTCATCACATTCATCACAGTCATCACAGTCATCACATTCATCACATTCATCACATTCATTCATATCCATCCCTAATTGGTCATTCGAAAATACATACTTTGTGGGGGGAGAGATCAACGGAGAAGAGCTCCTGGAGTGCGGACCGGATTTTCTTGACAGTGGTTTGCCCGAGATCAGCCACTCCCAAAATCGCCTATCGTTAGAAAAGAAGCCTTTGATTTTCTTCCATACATACGTCGATCATCGGTTGGTACACCGTAAGGTCAAGTTCCGTGTCCATGTTGTAGTAGTGCGAGTAGTGCGAGTAGTGCGAGTAGTGAGAATAGCAAGAATAGTGAGAATAGTGAGAATATTGAGAATAGTGAGAATACAGTGTTTTTCAAAACTATGCAAACCAGCGCGCCAAAATGGTTTAAACCACATTAGGAAACTTAAACAAGCCATATATATATATATATTTATTCATAGGCTACGAGTCTATAAATTTGTTTCGGAGAAAACTTCTTAGAGAAGTGAAAAAACTCCGACAGAGAACACCGAAGTGTTTAGAGAAGTGAAAGTTTGCGTAGTGAGTTTTGAGACCTCCGTCTATAATGGCGTTCTAAAAAGATCAACTAAAAACGTCGTCGATAGAACGGTTTAAAGTAGGAGATATCTTTGCGCGTTGAATCTGGCGTCAAAGGAATCAAATCATTGGTTAGGTCAATATCAATCCGGCGTTTGGTTGGTTTTCTGTAAGTGATCAAAGTCTTGATGTAATAATAATAGAGATCAAGCTTTTTAAAGTCAGAATCAGGGTTTCCAACAGCGTATTGAATTGATGGAGTTCCTGACATTTTGCATTCTTGCCAGATAACTTCAGCCATAGTGCATTCAAAGAAAATGTGTTTGACCTTTTCGAGGATGGCAGTGGAGTATGGAATTCCACAGAGCGGACAATTAGATGTGGGGAAGATGTGTTGGAGATCATTTCCAAGATGAAAGAGTTGGACGTAGTCATAAGGATGTTGAGTCCAAGTGGTTTTCTTGAACTTGGTCCAGAAGTAAACCCAATCTCTTGTTCCAGCGAGATCTTTGATGGTTGCACTGGTCACCAAATGATGATAGTAGAGCTTTGTTTGCTTGCTCCTGCTTTTAAAGAGGTAATCATTAAAAGTCCGGTCTTTATATCGCTGAGGAGTGTCCGTGTAAGGTTGTTGAACACTCTTAACGAGGTCCTGTCTCCGTTGTAAGATATAAGCACCTCGTTGTTCAGCATAATTCTCCCATTGATGTTCTGTTGATCCCGAAAATCTCTCAGGTTTAAGGATGGTCTTTGTAATGTTAAAGTAGGGTGTTAGGTATTCTCTGGCATAATCACGAAGACCACTTTGGATCGCCGACATTCTGCCATGTCGAAAGGTCTTCTTGTACCTTGAGTACTCTTCAATATCCGTCAAATAAGCCCACCACATAAAAACTCGAACCTGATCTCCTCGAAGGAGGCTCCGAATTTGTGGTTGGTTTTTTAAATAGAGTAGGGACGATACCTGGATGTTCGCTCTGAATAGAGTAAAGAACCAGTTATCGT
>NLAL01000265.1:0-20776 GCA_002374735.1 Metschnikowia sp. 13-106.1
AGCTTCAAAAATGTAGAATCAATAATATTGATAAGAGCCTAGATTATTGTAATCTCTACACATTATAGTACCAAGTGAGTTTTGAGCTGGTAGTTTGAATCGTTTTGCCGCGTTGCTTTGAATATTTTTGAGAAACACTGTACTTTGAATATTTTTTTTTAAAAAAAGGGTTAATTTTTGAAGGACATTTTTGAAGAAGGGGAGTTTCGAAGAAGGGGAGTTTCAAAGAAGGACAATTTTTGAAGAAGGAGATTTTTGAAGAAGGACAATTTTGAAGAAGTGGATTTTCAAATAAGTGGATTTTCAAAGAAGGAGATTTTCAAAGAAGGGGAGTTTCCAAGAAGGAGATTTTTAAAGAAGGGGAGTTTCCAAGAAAGACAATTTTTGAAGGACAATTTTTGAAGGACAATTTTTGAAGAAGGGGAGTTTCGAAGGAGATTTTTAAAGAAGGACAATTTTTGAAGAAGTGGATTTTTAAAGAAGGTGAATTTTGAAGAAGGAGATTTTTAAATAAGTGGATTTTCAAATAAGTGGATTTTCAAAGAAGGAGATTTTCAAAGAAGGAGATTTTCAAAGGAGAGGATTTTTAAAGAAGGAGATTTTCAAAGAAGGAGATTTTCAAAGGAGAGGATTTTTAAAGAAGGAGATTTTCAAATAAGTGGATTTTCAAAGAAGTGGATTTTCAAAGAAGTGGATTTTCAAAGAAGGAGATTTTCAAATAAGTGGATTTTCAAATAAGTGGATTTTCAAATAAGTGGATTTTCAAATAAGTGGATTTTCAAAGAAGGGGAGTTTCAAAGAAGGATTTCATTCGAAGAAGTGAAGGTATCTTTGTACTTGGTCTCGGTGACGTCTTTATCATGCAAGCAAGAAATAAACAAGTCCAAGTAGTCGATCCGTCCAATCTCCCAGAGGAAGGTGTCCACATTGTCGTGAAAAAGCTTTGGGTCGAAGCCGTATAAGATATCAAGATCAAGGCGGTGTGTACGGCATGCAACGAAAGCACTATGGGATTCAAGTCCCTGTATGAACGTTCTGACTCCGTTCAACACCATGATCCGGGGATAAATGGTCTCCAAGTTGACTCTTGGTGCATGTAACACACCGGAGTATTTAGAGGGGGTGCACGAGACTAGGGTGGACCCTCTCTCGATTTGGCGTGTTCTCTCATCGTGTGTGGTGCTCTGGATAAAAGCAAAGTTGTCTGGGACAGTGACATCTTTCAAGTGGACGAAACATATCCGAGAATGGGCAGTGGTGAACGCCAAGTGGGTATCGGTGACTTTAATGGACGTGACAGCACTTGTGAGTTGGGTTTCTCCGGCACAAAGTTTTTCGTTGGTGAACACTCCAAGAGCAACTGGTGTATAATCTGGGCCAGCAAATGCAAGCTCGAGTCCATGGCAAAGCACGGGATTACTTAGACCCAACATACTCTAGTACTGCTATATTACTACTGCTATATTACTACTACTATACTACTGCTACTATACTACTACAGTACTATACTACTACAGTATCCGCAGTTGTAGCAACAATTGACTACTGGCTGACTACTGACTGACTACTGACTACTGATTGACTACTGACTGACTACTGACTGACTACTGACTGACTACTGACTACTGACTGACTAACCATTGATCATCTATATACATAACACCTTCTATATCTTTGGGACACTGGTGATTGATTCTTTATGTGAACCTTCATAAACAAGTGCTCCCTGTAAGCTGTAAACATTCATGTGGCCTTTGGTGACGTTGTCAAAGCTATATCTTGGGATTTGACTGGAGTTCCCATCAACTAACAGAGACAAACCATGCCACTTTAAACATTTTTTCCTTCTTCATGTTCCTTTCCAACTGACCTGGATTTAGCCAACCCCAAGTGAGACCTGTAGTAGTACGATTTCATGGAACTGTTCTGTGGTCAAGGTCATGCTCTAAGCCATAGTCCGTGCAGGTGCTCCATAGTAGCTATAGTCATAAAATATCCATGCAACCATAGAACCATAACCACAGTGATGGTCCATAGAATGATAGTCCATGAAATATTGTCCATGAAAAATTGTCCATGAAAAATTGTCCATAAAATGATTGTCCATAAAATGATTGTCCGTAGTATGGTGGTTCGTAGAGTGATAGTCTAGTCCAGTCCAGAATAACCGACCTGAATAACCGACGAGAATACTACTACTACAGTACTATATTACTACTACTATACTACTACTACTATACTACTACTACTATACTACTACTACAGTACTACAGTACTACAGTACTACAGTACTACAGTACTACAGTACTACTACTACTACTACTACTACTACTACTACTACTACTACTACTACTACTACTACTACTACTACTACTACTACTACTACTACTACTACTACTACTACTACTACTACTACTACTACTACTACTACTACTACTACTACTACTACTACTACTACTACTACTACTACTACTACTACTACTACTACTACTACTACTACTACTACTACTACTACTACTACTACTACTACTACTACTACTACTACTACTACTACTACTACTACTACTACTACTACTACTACTACTACTACTACTACTACTACTACTACTACTACTACTACTACTACTACTACTACTACTACTACTACTACTACTACTACTACTACTACTACTACTACTACTACTACTACTACTACTACTACTACTACTACTACTACTACTACTACTACTACTACTACTACTACTACTACTACTACTACTACTACTACTACTACTACTACTACTACTACTACTACTACTACTACTACTACTACTACTACTACTACTACTACTACTACTACTACTACTACTACTACTACTACTACTACTACTACTACTACTACTACTACTACTACTACTACTACTACTACTACTACTACTACTACTACTACTACTACTACTACTACTACTACTACTACTACTACTACTACTACTACTACTACTACTACTACTACTACTACTACTACTACTACTACTACTACTACAGTACTCTCAAATCCACCATGGGTAGACACTACCCTTGGAGGTATTGTTTGAGCCTAAGAATGCCAATGACTCGTCCAAGGCACCTTAACCCCAAGTATAAGACATATTCAAGAATCTAACACTATAATCTCCATTCACTAGTATACTCTATACTCTATACTCTATACTCTATACTCTATACTCTACTGACTCTATAGTCTGTTAGAGTCCGGTTACATCAGTTACTCTGTTTACTATGTTCATTCGCTGATGATTCTCCGAGGGAGGAATCCGAAGTACTTAAATACTTTTAGAGAAAAAGGCATACGAGTTAGTACGAGATGAATAGCGATGAACGCCATCCCAACATCATGCGATTTTGGGCCAGCGTCTTGATATGCCCATTGTTAGGATTAGACAGTGTGGGATCAAAATACCTCAATACATAGGCAACACCTGGTGGATCTAACATAGTCTATATAGTCTTTTGCACTCTCTACTCTTTATACTCTATATAGTCTTTTGCACTCTATACTCTCTATAATCTATATAGTCTTTTGCACTCTCTACTATTTATAGTCTCTATTCATTAGTATTCTCTCTATACTCTATACTCTACTATACGTTAATATAAACTCTATTCTCTAGTCTAATTTCTATATTCTATACTCTACTATACGTTAATATAATCTCTATACTCTACTATACGTTAATATAATCTCTATTCTCTAGTATAAGTTCTATATTGTATACCTCTATACTCTATATACTCTATACTCTATACTCTATATTCTCTATACTCTATACTCTATATACTCTATACTCTATACTCTATATACTCTACATACTATATACTCTATATACTCTATACTATAGACTCTACATACTCTATATACTCTCTATACTCTCTGTACGCTTTATAATCTATATATACTCTATATGTTAGATTCTGGTTACGTCCAGTACTCTGGTTTGTATGTTTATTCGCCGATGGATCCCCAATAGGTGGGAATCCGAGTACGTATATAGCTAACCTACTCTGTAGTCTATATTCTATATTGTATTCTAGTCTATATTCTAGTCTATAGTCTATTCTAGTCTATAGTTTATTCTAGTATATAGCCTATTCTTGAATACGTCTAGCACTGGGGTTATGTTCATTGGTGGACTTTCAAGAAGTGAGAATCAGTACTTATATAGTTAGCCTGTGAGTACCAGAGAAGTGGAGCATCGGCGAATAAACATACAAAACAGAGTACTGGACGTAACCAGAATCTAACACTATATACTCTATATACTATACTCTATATACTATACTCTATATACTATACTCTATATACTATACTCTATATACTATACTCTATATACTAGTCAGATCCGCCATGGGTAGTAACCTACGGTATTAGTAAGCCATGAATGCATTAAGGAAAGTAGCAATAGGGATACGTTTTATAATATTGGTACTATATATACTAGTGAAATTTCTATGATAGTGATACTATTTACGCTAGTGAAATTTCTATGATAGTGGTACTATTTACGCTAGTGAAATTCTTATAATAGTGGTACTATATATACTGGTGATCTCTACTAGTGATACTATTTACAATATGTCACTTATAATATATGATACTGTTTACTGGGTTAACTGCTTACAATCGTATTATATGCAGGATCGCGTTACAGTTGCGCGCTGGATTTCTGGACAATTCTGGATAATTTTGTCTCGCATTTGTCCAATTTATATGGGCGCGCGAAGCGCGCTTTTCCCCGAAATTGGGATGACGTAGTTAAGCCAATCTCAAATCAATTATCTATACATCCGGGTGCAAATTAAAAAGAATCATCCTGCACTACACCACCTTATGTCACGTTACACCACATTACATCATGCAATGCACATTTAAATGGTCATTAATCTTTCTATGTAATGTAATAATTTTTTTTTTTTTTTCTGTGATGGTGTTTCAAGTGAAACACCAATGGTAATGGTTTTAGCTTCGAAATCGCGTGAAACTACTACACAAATTTTTATTCTTTACATATTTAGCACATTCACAATTACCACAATTACCACAATTACCACATTTACATTACTATATTTATTTCATATTCATTTGATTTTTACACGGTTTTTTGTGGCTTTTATATTAAATTTTTACTGAAAACAAAGATAGGGGGGAGGGGGTTGGGCGAAGGTTTCTTACCGTCCTTGTTGGGAATCAAGTAAGCTTTGCAAATGAAGTATGATGGTCAGACGCTCTTTCGGTTTTCCAAGTTTCTCACAGAGGGCGGAAAGCTTGAGGTTCTTTCTCTTCTTAAAAACTTCAAGGAATCGGGCAAACTCAAGCTTAGTAAAGTGCTGGAATTTCTTGTTGGTCATAACTTGTTCATTGATGAAGTTGTCAAGGTTTCTCCTTCTTTTGAAGAGTCCAATGGTTGGATTTTCTCTCCTCCAGTCAACGCCATATTTTTCATCTCTCTCTTGGAAACACATAAACTCGTTGTGAGAAGTATACCATTCATGATACGCTTCAACCACACTACTAGTATAGCGTGGAATTGTGCGATGGTTAGCTGGTATCACAGGTGCATTCGCCTTGGGTGCCGGTTCGATGATAGTACCACTCACCTTCCGTTTCTTGTTAGAACCGCTTGTGGAAGTAATACTTCCTCCGGTGGCACCGTCTGCTGTCGGCAATTGTGGCTTCGAATTGAGAAAATCCTTAATTGCACAAAGCAATTCCTTCATTGGCGAAATTTCCTCGGCGAAATGCTTCTTAACCTGAGTAGTTTCAAATTCCGAAATGACTTTTTTGTGTGTGAGTGCAGACGTAACAGCATCCGCTACAGTCACTCGCAAACAGGCTTGCAAATCGTGGGCCAAACTGTTTTTCAAATCCATGAGCATATCGGTCCTCCAAAATTCCCTTAGCGCAACTATTTCGTATTTCAGTTCTTCACGGAAAAGTCTGAGTTCTTCACGAACTTTGGTAGTATTCGTGAACTGCCTCTCAACGGCTTCTCTAACTGACTCCATCTTCTCAGCAAACACTGGAGCTGTGTCAGCCACAGTCTTGGCCAACATCATTTGAGATGACTCGTAGTTCTCAATAATCACTTGCTGCATCAGGGCTTTGAATGCCACAAAAAGAGGATGCTTAGTGATTTTATGTTGAGTAAACATATTCTCTGGTGAATTGTCCAACATCACTGCCAAATCCTGAATGATGATGCTTCTAAATGCTTTAAGCATCTTCAAGAACCTCAAGATCGTTCCGTCTTGCTTCAAAAAGTTCAGCTCGTGTTTGTCAGGGCGGTTCTCCACCTTGTGGATTTCTCTTTCAAGCCATGGGAAAATCAAGCGTTGCAAGTCTTCTGGAACTTCAACATCACGGCTGATGTAGTATGTTTCACCCTTGTCAAACCCAGCAGAAAACTTGAGATATTCAAAGGGGTAATTTGTCATGTAATGTAAATGCATGACCTCACGTGACCACAAACCCGCGCGCTTGATCTGACTTTCCTCAATAGCGCCCGCGTCAGCAAGTTGAGTATTGACGGCTCTTCCTAGATGAGTCTTCTTAATAGTGGTGAAACCAATAGTGGCAACCGTTCCGACGCTTAAAGTGTTGTTGTATCGGTAGCTGATTTTTTCTCTACCATTGGTCTTAGTGGAAAACAAAACTTTGATTGGGTACCAATCGGACTTCTTCAAGAAATTTGGGAAGTTTTCTCCTCCCAATGGTCCATCTTTGAAATCAAATCTGAACCAGATGGACATAGCAAAAGCGGAGACAAAGCAGAGGTCAACATCTTTGTGGCGCAAAGCTCCCGCTTTACTAGTGTCAACGCTATTCTTGAGCGTTTTACCCTCCAAGATGTGAAATCCCAATACGTTCATTGTCTGATTTCCAACGGTTTCTGGATCCCACATGGAGTCAGATAAGTTCAATGGGCATTTGTTCAGACTTCTGAGCAAATAGTGATGACCCAACAAGAATTCCAATCTGGAATTAATACCATCATAAATAGCTTTCTTGCTACCGTTCGCTGTTTCGGCAAGCCTATTACGCATCATTGCCTTCACATTTTCGATGGTGTATCTGGCTTGAATAAGTCTTTCCTTGTTGTGGAAATATTCCCTTACAATCTGATGACGCATGCTGTATCTTTCCTTCGCATATTCGTCATACTTGTGTATGTTGGGAATGTCGATTAATTGTCTGTACCTTGTGTCATATTCTCCTTCATCATGACAATTTTTCAATGCATAAACGGCGAGAAGTTGTTGAAGTACTCCCATCGCAGACTTGAACTTTGACATGGTGGCCTGGGCACTCAGAACTTCCATCTGCTCCTTTTCTGCTCTCTTGGTAACCCATTCCCTCATGCACATATACATAAAAACTCCATCAACTTTGAACATATCCTCAGTAATTCCAACCTTTGCCATGAATTCCACATATTTTGCTATGTCATATCCATAGACCCTTTTTGTTTGTGGTTTCAAGATGACACGAGCCTTCACAACACAAGGAGGATACTGCAAAACATTGTTGATATAGTCGAATAGGGTTTTTTCCTCTGGACTCATTTCTCCCTTCCGACGTAATTTCACATGAACAGGCTTCTTCATATCCAATTCACCAATAAAAATTTGTTTATAACGTGAATTTTCAATAAACTTAATCACCTCCGGAGGGGTCTCTGTTCTTTCACTGAGAAGCATGTCCTTCACCAAAGAATTCTGTTGCGGGATATTTATAGTTTCTTGAAAATTCTCCTCATCTTCGGCCAATGAATACTCCTCTGCATCTAGGGAAAGCTCATCCTCAGAACCAATAAGAGAAATCCTCTCGCTGCTGTTTTCTGAACTGGATGCTGGTTCAAACTGGTCTTCACTTCCTGAAATAGATTCAGGCTGGCTGTCATCATTTGATTTTTTGTTCTCCTCATGCGCTGGCCGAGTCTTCTTTGAGCCAGCATCTTGTTTTGCCTCAGTCTTTTTGCTGGTAACTGACTCATCCTGGCTACCATCATAGTTTAGGTGCATTGGTCGAGTTTCTTTTGAACCAGAAGGTTTTCTTTTGGTATTTACTGCTTCCAATTCTTTGCTGGTACCTTCTAATGGGGTTGCTGGTAAAACACCTGCATTTGAAGCAATGGCATTACTAAGAGATCTTGGGCTTTTTGAGGTATTTTTTGCAGTCATGTTTCAATTCTTTTGTTCTCGTTCACTTGATGATGTAGTGCTCAATGTTTTTTTGAATAATTTTATACATAAAAGGGGGAGCAACCTCCATTTAAGTAAATGAACACTTTTCCAAGTGACACTCCCATGCCTCCACATAAATTTGAAACAGTTGCAGTTTAAATTCGATTTTTACGGCACCTGTTTAGCTTGTTTGAAATATGTTACAACGCTAAAATTATTATGAATGCAAGGTGCAATTTCGAGAAATTTTTAAAAACTGCAATGTTTTTCAATTTTTCACTTGCAACAATTTAATACCTAGTATTATTATTAGTTTTTTTTTCTTTTCCTGTTGAATTAAATAATGCAGCATTTAATCATCTCAAACTTTTTAACTTGTTTAAAATATGTTACATAGCTGAAACTATTACGAATACCAAGTGCAAATACGAGGGGTTTCAAAAAACTGCATTGTTTTGCACTTTTTCACTGACAATAATTTAATAACACCTAGTATTATTAATTTGTTTTGTTGTTTCTTGTTGCATTAAATATTGCAGCATGATTATGCTTAATTAAGCACCCTCATTTTTGTCTTATGCATACCACATTTGTCTGGACAAACCCTTGGTGAGGTAATATTCGTGATTTCTCTAAGAGACACCAGGGGCGGGATTGCCTGCACAAAAGGCGCGATAGTATGCAGTATATTCTGGATTTTTGTCCAAGATTTGTCTCTTTCGCGCACCCATATCTACAGGGTTTTCTAATGTATGCGAAATTTCGCACGGTTAGTTAATACAATATATGTCACTATTCACAAAATATGTCACTATTCACAATATATGTCACTATTCACAATGTCACTGCTTATACTAGTGAACTAATTTATTCCAGTAATATCATCTATACTAGTAATTTTATTTATAAATTTACACTAGTGATTTAGTTAGATTCTTGAATACGTCAGTACTGGGGGTTATGTTCATTCGTTAATGGATCTTCAATAGGTGGGAGTCCGAGTACTTATATAGAGGGATTAGAAAGTCTCTCTGCCCGATCCTAATTAGGGCTACTACGAACGCCGTCTCACGTCATTCGACCATCAACAATGATGGCCCTTTTTCGAAGATGCCAAGAACAATCATCACCTTTGTTCTGGTGAAGACTTTTCACTGCCACGTTTCTCTTCAAAAGCGATATAAATCGCACTGGTTCCTCTTGTGAAGAACCATCAACGGATAAGTAGATAACTTAGTACAATACGTTCAACAAGAATCTAACAAAGTAGTATTAGTATAAGTAGTATTAGTATAATAGTATTAGTATAATAGTATTAGTATAATAGTATTAGTATAATAGTATTAGTATAATAGTATTAGTATAATAGTATTAGTATAAATAGTGTTAGATTCTTGTAGAACGTATTGTACTATGTTAACTATTTATCCGTTGATCGGACGGGAAACAGTGCTTCACACTTGGTATGGCCGCAACCGGAATCTAACAAATAGTATTAGTATAATAGTATTAGTATAAGTAGTATTATACCTCACCAGTTTAGAGATTCAGAAGTCATTGTATTTCTATCGCTATGAGGCTATCATTCTATCGAGTCGTTCCTCTGATCACGTATATCATAGGTACAGTTTAGTATCAGTATTTAATATTAGAGTCAGTAATATTAGAGTCAGTAATTTTAGAGTCAGTAATTTTAGAGTCAGTAATTTTAGAGTCAGTAATTTTACTATCCACACTTTACTATACGATGTCCAATATTGGACCAAACGGTGTAGACTTCAGAATACCTCTGTTGGTGTCCTGTCCAAAACGGGTCTAACTACAGAAGTACATTGGTACCATACACTATTATGTGCAGACACTATGTTGGAGATGATTGTCCTCCACTTGCCATCTCCTGTCACTGCTCAAGCCTACAGAGCTGAGACTTTGTACGAGGTTCCATCTGACAATGAGCACTGTCAAGCCATCAAAAACTGTGTCCTATAATAGTACAGTAGTACAGCAGTACGCTTTAGTATAGTACAGCAGTACAGTTTAGTATAGTACAGTAGTACAGTATAGAATAGTACAGTAGTACAGTGGAGTATAGTACACTAGTACAGTATAGAATAGTACAGCAGTACAGTAGAGTATAGTACAATAGTACGGTATAGAATAATACAATAGTACAGCAGTACAGTTTAGTATAGTACAGTAGTACAGTAGAGTATAGTACAATAGTACAGTAGTGTATAGTACAGCAGTACAGTTTAGTATAGTACAGCAGTACAGTTTAGTATAGTACAGCAGTACAGTTTAGTATAGTACAGCAGTACAGTTTAGTATAGTACAATAGTACAGTAGAGTATAGTACACTAGTACAGTATAGAATAGTACAATGGTACAGTAGAGTATAGTACAGCAGTACAGCAGAGTATAGTACAATAGTACAGTAGAGTATAGTACAGTAGTACAGTATAGTATAGTACAATAGTACAATAGTACAGTACAGTATAGTACAATAGTACAGTATAGAATAGTACAGCAGTACAGTAGAGTATAGTTTAGTAGTACAGTGGAGTATAGTACACTAGTACAGTATAGTATAGTACAGCAGTACAGTTTAGTATAGTACAGCAGTACAGTTTAGTATAGTACAGCAGTACAGTTTAGTATAGTACAGCAGTACAGTAGAGTATAGTACAATGGTACAGTAGAGTATAGTACAATGGTACAGTTTAGTATAGTACAATGGTACAGCAGAGTATAGTACAATAGTACAGTAGAGTATAGTACAGTAGTACAATAGTACAGTACAGTATAGTACAATAGTACAGTAGTGTAGCCGGTAGAATTTGGACTTGATACTATGTGCAGTACGTTGGTATTATGGTGGTGGGTCCACGGTATAACTATGACTGCCACGGATATTACACGAAGTGATTCTGAAAAGTACTTGGAATGAAATTGCAATGTACTGTACCTGTTGAGGTCACGTGACTGGCCAATTAAGCCAGTATGGGATATCAAATAGATGTTTCGAGACATGCTTTTGTGTATATATTTAGCCTACACCCAAAAACCAAATAAAACTTCTTGTTGATTTATATGGTCTAGTATGGCTTTGTGCTGGCACGTGAACAATTGCCCAGACACTCGTCATTAGACTGTTTATGGAAAAAACACGACCGGTCACTTTCGTGACAGGCCAAACGTTAGAAAGAAAAAGATCATCAAAGTGAGTAGTCATTGTAGACTAGTCTTAAACAAATAGACTCTGCAAAC
Organism: Metschnikowia sp. 13-106.1; assembly: GCA_002374735.1. Taxonomy (NCBI): domain Eukaryota; kingdom Fungi; phylum Ascomycota; class Pichiomycetes; order Serinales; family Metschnikowiaceae; genus Metschnikowia; species Metschnikowia sp. 13-106.1. The sequence continues at coordinate 11,488 of NLAL01000265.1, forward strand.
AACAGCAAACAACAGCAGATAAGTCTAGAGATAACTGTCAACAGGTCAAGGAAGAGCCAGTCATAGTCAGATATGCCCAAAAAGCTATATCGACAAGAAAGTATGGCAGGCGAATGAAGGTGGAATGAAGGATAAATGGTCCCAAAGTGACCGGTCTGGTGAAGTGACAGGTAAATCACCCAAATCACCTAAATCACCTCCACTACCTTCAGACACCTCTATAGACCATCAAAGAACGGCCAAAAGACCTGGAAGACCAAAAACCTGAAACAATTACCAATATCTTAAAAAAAGTCCCTAAAAGTCCCAAAAAGACATCTTTCAAAGACTCAACAGACCTGAAACCTTTTAAGATTTCATATTGGCCAAAATCCTAGTCTATGACTCCTCAATCACTTCTCCAAATGAATGTTTAGTAAGGCACATGACTATTCATTACTGCACATACTAAACTGTTCAAACTCAAGACTCAAGACTGTTCAAACCCAGGACTGCAAAGAATTCCTAACTTAAACTGCAACTGCTCATACTGAGACTGCATTGTGTGGCCATTTTTTCAATCGAAATACCTATGACTTAACATAAGTTGCATCAATTTTTTGTAGGGAATCACCCAAACACAAGCGGAGTTTCCGTCTATAAGCCGTTGGATTGGACGTCTGGAGCGGGTTGCCCTCGAAATAAACCGTATCCAACTCCGGCAAGCTTCCCAATTCGGAACTGACCTCCTCAAACGACGAGATCTGGTTGTAAGAACACCAAAAATCGGTAAGATTCTTCAAATGCGATAAGTTGGCTAAATTCGTAAGCCTATTGGAAGTCACATCGAGAACCGTGAGTTTGGTGTTTGCATCCAAGTTCTCGATTTGGGAGATGCCATTGTGCAGGAGGTACAATTCTTCCAAGTTGACCAAATTCTCCAACCCTTCAATTTTGGTGAGTCGGTTGGATTGGATCAGGAGCACGCGGAGATTAGCCAAATTGGACAAGTTCATCAAACGTCCGATTTTGTTTTTTCCGAGCCATAATTGCTCCACACTAGGCAATTCAAGCATCTCTGGCCCGATTTCTTCAATTCGGTTTCCTCCCAACTCAAGATTTTTAAGCTTTTTCAAAGTCTTCAAGTTCGTGATTTCCCGAATCTTGTTCTGCACAAAGTACAAGTTCTCCAAGTTGTGCAAGCGGTCGATGTTCTTGATGTTCTTGATTTTGTTGAAGGAAAAGTCCAAACTGGTCAAGTTGGTAAATTGGTTGATGCTGCTGCTGATATGGTTAATCCGGTTATCATAAAAATCCAATTCTTGCAATTTGTCCGGCTTCAAGGCCGCCATTCCACTCACGGAGGTAAGGATGTTTTGCCTCAAGCAAAGCAGCTCCAAATCCGTGAACCGCAGGAGATTGAGGTCTTCTAAGTTGGTGATTTTCAAGTGGATCAAATCGATGTAGTCGGTGGCGGAGGCGTACTCATTGGCCAAATCGGCGTCTGCTTCGATCTGGTCGGGGTGGAGGTCCGGAATTACAGTTCCGGGATACTCCACGGCGCCATTGTCTTCTTCCTCGACGCCATCGTCATCGTCTTCGTCTTCTGTATTGCTGAGACTAGCATCCTGGAGTTTCTGGAGAGTCTCCTGCTCGTCTGGGTGGGGGTTGGGGGCTTCTGGAGCACTCATTATGGTGTAGACCTGATGTATTCTCACACCGGTACACCACCTACTACTACGGTAGGTCATTACAAGACGCCGGTACACCCGCACACCCGTACACCAAAGACCAAAGACCCGTACACTAAAGACCCGTACCGACACCCGTATAGCAGGTCTCCTGTCTCCCGCCCCTAATTTCCATTGATATCATGTAATAATCTATTCTCGAAACTAAATACATCGTATTTCTCCGGAGTGGGTCTTGTGTACAGCGGTGGGGCACGCGACCAATCAGAGAGTGCACAATACTAAGGCGCCCCAAGCCTACATACCCTCGACATCTAGTTCATTAGTTATATACAGCTAGGCCGGAAACAACGTAGGCCAAAGACCACGAGGTCCATTAGTAAGCCCAATCAGGCAACAGTCAGTCAGTCAGTCAATCAAGAGGCAAGTCACAGGCAACGGTCAAAAGGCAAGTCAAGTCAACAGTCAGAGCCAATCAATAGTCAGTTCCAACAATCAGTTCCAACAATCAGTTCCAACAATCAGTTCCAAAAATCAGTTCCAACAATCAGTTCCAAAAATCAGTTCCAAAAATCAGTTCCAAAAATCAGTTCCAACAATCAGTTCCAAAAATCAGTTCCAACAATCAAAACCACCAATCAATAGCCAGTTCAGTGATGTCTAAAGTGACTCGTATTGAAGTATAGACTACAGATCTGGTTAGTATATACAGATCTGATTAGTATGGACTGGTTAGCATCAAGTGTACTGACAGATTGTGACTGTCAGACAGACTCTTGGACACTGAAGCTTGAAGTTCGTTGACTGAATCTAGACTTCGTTGACTGAATCTAGACTTCGTTGACTCGTGTATAAGAACTCGTTGACTCGTGTACATGGACCCGTTGACTCTTAGACTGACTACAACTTCTGCTCCTCCTCGTAAATGTAGTCCACGGCCTGGCCCACGGTCTTGATCTCGTCCGAAACCTTGTCGGGGATCTCCAAGTCAAACTCCTCCTCCAAAGCAACCAAGGCCTCCACGGTGTCCAAGGAGTCCAAGCCCAAGTCCTTTTGGAAGTTTGCCTCCAAGGAAATTTTGGACTCCTGCAAAGCAGCCACGGTCTTCAAGGCCTCGAAAGCACGGGTGGTGACCTCGTCTTTGGAGATCTTGGCGTCGGCATAGAAACGCACGGGTTGGGCGAGTCTGGCGTTAGGAGCCCTGGCAAGGGGAATACGGGCGGCACGGGCGGCGATTCTGAACATGGCAGTTGTGGTGGTTGTTAGGGCAGTTGGAGCGTGAGCATTGGAGAACGGATGTTGAAGGGTGCGAGGAATTTTCCCGTCACGTGCGCGGCTCTATGCAGGCGCACCTTAAAGGTATGCCAATCAAGAGTAGTACTTGAGATTATTAATATTTATAGTCTAGCTAGTGTCAGTAGTGGATCTACCAAAATCAGCTAGTGTAACCAGTCAGCCAGTATTTTTATCCAGAGTTCTTGGGGTTGGATGGTCAGCCATATAAATTCTAGTAGTCTAGTGTTCTAGTGAATAGTCAGTATATTCTTTTATTTATCGTTATTTATAGGTTCATATAAACCATTGTATCAAAATAAAATTAAAACTATATTGGCATACAGTGGTTTATTCAATTTTGGATACATTCCATTATCAATTATTTTATTAACTCTTTAACGGGCTCTACTAATTTATCGGATATTTCTATATTTTCTTCATTTTTTTCTAATAATAATGTTTATACATATTTTGATATATTATTATTAGTTGTAGTTGATTTATGGGGAAGAACTCATGGTAGGTTGAAGAATAAGGGCTCAAAACACTTACTCAAGGACAGGGCTCAAAACATTTACTCAAAGGACAGGGCTCCAAACATTTACTCAAAGGACAGGGCTCCAAACATTTACTCAAAGGACAGGGCTCAAAACATTTACTCAAGGACAGGGCTCAAAACATTTACTCAAAGGACAGGGCTCAAAACACTTACTCAAAGGACAGGGCAGCCAAGTTCCGGGCAACGTACCCACAAGGGGACCACTAGGAGTTAATGACAACTCTAGTTACTCGATGACAAACGTCGATACGGACCGGCCTCGCACACTTCGATCGAGCGTTAGAAACCAGGAATATGGAGTACACTCACTCATCGCATACGTTTCCGCGCTCAAGAAGGCTGGACTTCCCACAGAACATGTTGAAAAGTCCGGGGGAGGTGATAGAAGCGCATTACTCCAAAACCTAAGTCTTACTAGTCTACAGTACTACTTACTAGTCTACAGTACTACTTACTAGTCTACTGTACTACTTACTAGTCTACTGTACTACTATACTACTTAATAGTCGATTACATCACTTAAAGTGCACATTTGACAGTGGTATCAATCCCGAAAAAGAAAGAATAGTATCAATACGATGACTAGTACTATGGAATCTACACCTTCCAATGCAAAAAGAGTGACTTCACGTTACTTGAAGGAACTCTTGACTAACAGACTAATCCAGCTTCCTCATGATGATGATATAATCTTAATAGCCTTAAATCAACATAACCAATCCTTCCTCTGGCAGACCATTAGTGAAGGACTTAGTAAACAGAGTACCAGACGTAACAAGAATCTAGCGTAAAAGTATACAACACTAGCACCTGATTTCTGGTAAGGAACATTTTCTAATACTTCCTCGGGTGGTGGTCAGAATTGGTCCAAAAGGTTACATTTTTCATGATACATCATTCATTTACAATTCATAGTATAGTCCAGGATAGCTCATTGTAGGACTCAAGGACAGGGCTCAAAACACTTACTCAAAGGACAGGGCTCAAAACACTTACTCAAAGGACAGGGCTCAAAACACGGTCTCCCGAAACAAGGAGTGGTTTCTCTGGGTCAAGGTCATGCAGGAGAAAAACCGACCATGAGAATTTAATAAGCTAATCTAGAAGTCCAGTTAAGTTCTATTTTCCATAATGCCCAATTGATGACTGTATGCGTTGATGATTCGCCAGGAAGAGGAATCGGCCGTACTTAAATACTCCGCACGAGAGCAATCTGTAGTAACGACAAACTAAAAAAGGGCTTAGTAACGGCAAACCGGCTGCCGAGGTTTGTTGAGAGTTTCCATAAAGACTTGCATAGACTGAAACGGTTATCTTGTTCCTTCTTCACTTGTTCGACGTATATTAACTAGAATCTCTATCTTGCTGTTAGATTCTGGTTACGTCCAGTACTCTTTTTTAGTGTGTTTATTCGCCGATGATTTCTCAAGGACGACTCAACGCACCTTATATAGACTGGTCCGGCATAGCGGAATAGAGGTCGTATTGAGGGCTGAAAGCCACTCGAAATCTGATCGACCAGTGCAGGGTTTCACCCCCCAAGCCTGGAATGTCGTTCAGTTAATCGGGATCGGGTGATAGTGCAGAAAGGAAGAGCTCAGGCCAAATGTATGGGTAAGAACCTGTTGAACTGTTTGATAGAGGGAGGTACCCTTGAAGGATGCCTGTGGAATAGTGAACAGCAGCGAGCGATGGTTAATCTTTAAAGTAAGAAGGTGTGCTAGAGAGAGACTTTGGCATTGGTTTCGTGGTTTCCGTTTTTGGATGGAAACTTGGGGTGAGGCAGGGCCCATATGTCTTCGTGACAAGTTTTGACGGAGTAGTCAGGTCCACTAAAGAGTTCAGTTGAGTGGAGTTGCAATACGTAGATAGCTGTATCTGTCATGATTTCTTTGAAGTTGAGGAGTTGGTCTGTCATGATTTCTTTGCAAGTTGAGGAGTTGGTCTGTTGATCTTTCAGTCCGTAGGAGCTTGACTTGAGTACAGTTTTAATCCGACGATTTCTGTGTAGGTCAAAGTGCAAGGTAATTTGGACGGGCGAGAATGTGTAAGTAAGCCGTAGGTGTGGGCTTGGGGTCATTAATCCCATTGTGTTCAAAGTGTTCAATTGGTGGACATAATGGTTGATGTTGACGGCTGGATTCCTCCCCGGGGCCAGTTGGAGCACTCTTCGGATCGTGACTTAAAGTGTAAGGGGTGAGAGGCGGGGTGAGAGGCAGGGGTAGAAACTTAGCAGGGGACCGGGAACTGCATAGGTAGTTGAAGTACTGTGTGGTTGCGTAGAAAGTGGGTGACCGGTAGGTTCTGTGGACAATTCAAGTGAGGTCGGTGGGAAGTTCAATTGTGGTTGCTGGGAAGTTCAATTGTGGTTGCTGGAGGGGGTGGTGGAAGTGAGATTGTGATCCTTGCAGCAGTGAGAATGGTTCGTGGCAGGCGTCAAAGTAGTAGTAGGGAAACACGCTTGTGGCGCCTGGTTGATGCGATGTTGCCGAGGTTGAGCAGAGTGGAGAAAGTGACGTTTAACACGGGGACCATTAGAGGGTCTGACCGGAAGGACACGGAAAAGATTCCAGAAAGATCTGTCAAGATTCTGGAAAAACGCATAATAGGTGAGTTGGGCTTCGTAACAAGGGCGAAAGATCTGTTCAACAGTAGGTTTGGATAAAGAGCCTGAAGTGAGGAGGAATTCGAGCACCTGACGAAACCACGGTTCAGGGTAAGGTAAACAATCAATTTTTCTAACAGTAGATAGAACGTCTTGGTAAGAACGTGCGGTTTAAACGAGGGATAATCCTTGTTGCTTGTGGGCATTGACCAGGAGAAAATACTCATTGTTGCTTATGGGCATTGACCAGGAGAAAATAGTCATTGTCGGTGATGACCCACCAAGAAACCAAGCGAAGAAAGCGGAGTCCGATTAAAAAGTGCTAATCGTAGTGCAGCAGAGTGCAAATTTGTTTGCAAGGGGCCATCCAGCACGTATGCCGGTTTTGGACATAGTCCGGTGAAGAGCAGGACCATTGAAGGGACGTAAGCGAATTTGTGGCACTAAGCTAGTAAAGTGGTTTTTTGGTCTTATGAGTGTCTGTAGAGACTGAAAATTGAGTGCCAAAAGCTTATAGTCGACGGATGATGGCAGAACGTGTGGAGTATGGACATGGTGTAGAACGAGATGAAGGGCCGCAAGGTCGGTGTAGCAGAAAGAACACTGGTAGCAGAAAGAATTGTAGCAAAACAAATTGTACCAAAACAAATTGTACCAAAACGAATTGTACCAAAACAAATTGTAGCAAAACAAATTGTAACAGAACGAATAGTAGCAAAAGGAATAGTAGCAAAAGGAATAGTAGCAAAAGGAATAGTAGCAAAAGGAACACTGGTAGCAGAAAGGATTGTAGCAAAACAAATTGTTGTATCAAAACAAATTGTAGCAAAACAAATTGTACCAAAACGAATTGTACCAAAAAGAACACTGGTAGCAGAAAGAATTGTATCAAAACAAAATGTACCAAAACAAATTGTTGTAGCAAAAAGAATTGTTGTAGCAAAAAGAATTGTTGTAGCAAAAAGAATTTTAGGGGTGTAATTGTTGTAACAGAACGAATTGTAGCAGAACAAATTGTTGTAGCAAAACGAATAGTAGCAAAACAAGTTGTTGTAGCAGAACGAATTGTAGTAAAACAAATTGTTGTATCAAAACAAATTGTTGTATCAAAACAAATTGTTGTATTGTTGCAGCAGAACAAATTGTTGTAGCAAAAAGAATTGTTGTATTGTTGTACCACAACGAATTGTAGCAAAATGAATAGTAGCAAAACGAATTGTACCAAAACGAATTGAATCAAAACGAATAGTAGCAAAACAAATTGTAGAAAAACAAATTGTACCAAAACAAATTGTATCAAAAAGAATTGCAGCAAAACAAATTGTTGTATTGTTGTATCAAAACAAATTGTTGTAGCAGAAAGAACTGTACAAAAAAAACATCATCATCCAAAAAAGACGACTTCTTTTTCTTGGCCTTCACTGGCAACACCGGCTCTTGCATGTGGACAGTGGGGGAGAAGCTCCAGTGGGTCTAAAGAAGAAGTTGGAGTATCTCTGTTCCTGTCTATACAAACATGTGCGCACTCAGTTGTTGATGTGCAACAGAGTGCCTACTACACAACAAACTATCCCTCCTCCTCCACGAGACATATCAGGCCACCAATGTCGGAAGCCACCAAACTTACGCTACAGGCGAGCTTGCCTCGGACTCGGGATTTGAGTTTCGTGGGACGCTTCCACCACAATTGTAGCAAAACGAATAGTAGCAAAACGAATAGTAGCAAAACGAATTGTATCAAAACGAATAGTAGCAAAACGAATTGTAGCAAAACGAATTGTAGCAAAACGAATTGTAGCAAAACAAATTGTATCAAAACAGATTGTTGTAGCAGAAAGAATTCTAGCAAAACAAATTGTATCAAAAAGAATTGTAGCAAAACAAATTGTATCAAAACAAATTGTATCAAAAAGAATTGTAGTAAAACAAGTTGTTGTAGCAAAAAGAATTGTTGTAGCAAAAAGAATTTTAGGGGTGTAATTGTTGTAACAGAACGAATTGTAGCAGAACAAATTGTTGTAGCAAAACGAATAGTAGCAAAACAAGTTGTTGTAGAAAAAAGAATTGTAGTAAAACAAATTGTTGTATCAAAACAAATTGTATCAAAAAGAATTGAATCAAAACGAATTGTAGCAGAACGAATAGTAGCAAAACGAATAGTAGCAGAAAGAATTGTTGCAACAAAAAGAATTTTAGGGGTGTAATTGTTGTAACAGAACGAATAGTAGCAAAACAAATTGTAGCAAAACGAATAGTAGCAAAACAAATTGTTGTATCAAAACAAATTGTTGTATTGTTGCAGCAGAACGAATAGTATCAAAAAGAATTGCAGCAGAACAAATTGTTGTAGCTATGTGACTGGGGCTGGTGGTGGCGTGGTAAGCGTAAGGACTTGGTGTAGCGCGGGGAATTGTTTTTGAGAATGAGGTGTAGAGTTTATATATATATATCTTTATTCATAGGCTACGAGTCTATAAATTTGTTTCGGAGAAAACTTCTAGAGAAGTGAAAAACTCCGACAGAGAACACCGAAGTGTTTAGAGAAGTGAAAGGTTGCGCAGTGAGTTTTGAGACCTCCGTCTATAATGGCGTTCTAAAAAGATCAACTAAAAACGTCGTCGATAGAACGGTTTAAAGTAGGAGATATTTTTGCGCGTTGAATCTGGCGTCAAGGGAATCAAATCATTGGTAAGGTCAATATCGATCCGGCGTTTGGTTGGTTTTCTGTAAGTGATCAAAGTCTTGATGTAATAATAGTAGAGATCAAGCTTTTTAAAGTCAGAATCAGGGTTTCCAACAGCGTATTGAATTGAAGGAGTTCCTGACATTTTGCTTTTTTGCCAGATAACTTCAGCCACGTCCCAGCATTATCACGCGATAAACTCTGCTCACCCTATCCTAACTTTCTTAGTGTCCTTCCTTAACCTCCTGTTATCCCAACTTCCTTAACCTCCTGTTATCCCAACTTCCTTAACCTCCTGTTATCCCAACTTCCTTAACCTCCTGTTATCCCAGCTTCCTTAATCTCCTGTTATCCCAACTTTATCTGCTTGTATCTATAAATATGCTATCCCATTAAACCCTTTGCAAGTACCCGTCGTTGGCGTAGTGGTAGTCGGTTACCTGCACCTTGAACTCGTCTGTTTCCTTGTTGTATTCAAGGATCTTGAACGAGGTCAA